>JBBPBX010039819.1:8540-29695 GCA_038048925.1 Garcialebias charrua | reverse complement strand
TGTTCTGTAGGTCAGTGAGGTTCTGTAGGTCAGTGATGTTCTGTAGGTCAATGAGGTTCTGTAGGTCAGAGAGGTTCTGTAGGGCTATGCCAGCAGTTTTGCTGCACATCCTGACAATCCCCATGAGTTTATTTCTGTTTTTACATGTCAAAGTCCAAACCAACAGATGAAGGTGAAAGTTAAAGAGACTCAATAAAAACAAAACATAAAAGTAGAATCAACATTAAACTACAGAGCTTCAGTTAAACTACATTGTCAGGTGGGCCTTCTTACAGAGTTCACATGTGGGTCAAAGGTCAGTTTGTCATCAAGAACAGTTTCCAGGTATTTATATTGATGCACCATAACAGCTTCACTGTTAATGACCACTGGTGCAGCAACTGAAGAGTCTTGTCCAAAATCAATGACCATCTTCTAGAAACATGTAACTTTGAAAAGAAGACTCACACCATTCAGTGAAGTCCCCGACCACAGGACCGGGGTCATCACTGCTGAGAAGGGACAGGATGACAGAGTCACCAGCAAATCTTAAAATGTGACGCTGTGGGAAATGGCTGCAACAGTTGTTTGTATATAAAATGAATAAAAGGGGTGAAAGAACAAAGCCCTGAGGGGAAACGGTCGAGGACAGAAGGACATCAGAGAGAACGCTGTTGACCCTCACCCGCTGAGACGAACAGTTAAAGTCCACAAGCAACAGATGAGGCCCGTACAGATATTGTAATTTCTCTGCTAAAATGTGGGGCTGAATACAGTTTAAAGCAGATGAAAAGTCAATAAAAAGCAATTTTACAAATGTTTTTGTACCTTCAAGGTGTCCTACAGTCCGACGTGGTCATTCCACAACACAAACCATTCATTCCCCATTGCAGACTGGTCAATACCATACCATACTTTGATTTATAAAGCAGTTCAAAAAACAGCCAGACAGAGTGTTCAAATAAACACACACAGGGCAAGGAAATAAAAACAACATAAACGTACAAAGGTAAAAAATAAAATAAAAAACTATTGAAACGAGCCCTTGAAATAAATAAAGGCACAGTGAAGTCAGTCATCTCACACTGGGTGACATGCCACAGAATAAAACTGCAAGTGATGGAGCCTGCCTCGCATGCAGTGGGAAACCATCGCAGAGATTTGGACCTGCAACAGAAAAGCTCCATCACCTCTGAGCTTCAGCGTGTCCTTCAGTGTTGACCTTGGAATGCTCTGTGATACATACGACTGCAGTGACGTGTATTAAAACACATCACTAACCGAATCTCAACGCTTGGACTTGAAGCATGGTCATGAAAGCTGCCATGTTTTTTCACATCTGGACCTGGATCACATCATTACCTCCCCACATTCAATCATGCTGTTACATGACTTTTTAAAAGCTGACAACTATTATTACAGATAAACTTGTGGGAAACATTAATATTTGAACAGACAACAAAATTAGATCTACAAGAATCGACACATAAAAGAATTTCTGAGGTGCTTTTTATTTTATTTTTTGTTACCAAGAGCAAGGTCCATTGTTTACATCATGTGTGTCCAGTCCTGGTCCTGGAGGACCACTACACTGCAAGTTTTACACGTGTCTCTGCTCCAACATGCCAGGTTCAGGGTGATGAACAGGTTTCCACAAAACACGAAAGAAGAGGTAATTCAAGCATTGAACCAGGTGTGTTGGAGCAGAGAAACAATAAAACATGGAGGACCAGAACCATCCTGCGGGGATGCTTAACTTCTGACTTACCTTCACAGTTTCATAATTGATTAAATGTCCATAATCAATATCCAAAACAAACTAGTCATAACTCATTGCATACTGAGCATAACCAAACACAAACGGGTCATATTTAAATATAAACTGGTCATAACTCCACTCAGTATTGTCATTTTTCTACACAAATTGTTCATGTTTTGACACAAACCAGTCATTTTTTCTTAACACACACTGGTTTCCACAGACGCTGATCATTACTTAAGCCCCTTTCATAAGACGGCTCAGTCCGGGCCTGATGCGTGTTCAGTCCTCCAACGAGCATTCAGAAGAAACACGAAGGCGGATAGGCGAGTAAATTTTACTCGCCTCTGATGCGCCCCTGATCTGCGAGCAGAGGTAGTATCAGTATCTGTCGACTTGTGAAAGGTGTGGTGGTGCTGCGGCTTCAAACTGATTTGAATAATGACGTACTCTCCCGGCGCCCACTGTCGCGCTCTATTTAAATGTGTAAACAAGAACATGACATTTGTATTTCGCTTGCGCAACACTCGCTATTCTTCGCCGAATCTTTTTATTTTTTTATTGATCATCATGGAAATGGCTAATTGGGGTGATGCCGAGACCCGTGTACTCCTGTCTCTGCGCGCAGAGGAGGAAATCAATAAGGGACTTACCGGTACAGTGAAGGATGGGGCCCTTCTGGAGCGGATTGATGTACTGATGCAAGAGCAAAAAACAAAAACAAAAGCATTCGGTTAAGCACAGCAATGTTTGCTAGCGTCGCCATGTTTGTTTACAGACACCTCTGCGGTCCCACTTTAAACGCGCAGGCACCACTTCCTCTGAGCTGCAGAATTTCACCACGCCTCTTTTCAACCCGCGCTGCAAATCGTTTTGTGAATGCTCCATTGAGGGCGGGCCGTGGCCGGATTCAACTTTGTTTTATGAATGACCCGGGGGGATTAAAGCCGGGCCGCTCTGTGAATTGCTCGACTGGTCCACGGACCAATGAAAAAGACACAAGTCTCTCTCATCTCTTGGATCCTGCTTTAAGTTCTAAGCTGTTGCTGGAACGGATGAGTTTGCTGGGAACTTCAAGACATGAAGACGTCCCAAAGAGCTGAATGAATGCCTGTCACCCGCCAAGGACAGTCATTCAGCTAAGGACTAAATAACATGCTGTTATGAGTCCACTTCGAACGAGCGTAAGCTCAAAACTTTGTTATTCCTTCCTGGAATAAGTTTATCTTGAGCCAAAAAACCACGACTGCCACGGCTTCTGCCGACGAAAGCAAGTATCACCGACACCGACAAGGTAAACACGTGTGGAGTCCAGCTTGGACTTGCGGGACCGACGACTCGTCAGTCCAAGGCTGATCACAGCTCTTTACCAGAACCAAGGCGGACGTCTTAAGGTAAAGGAGCAGCTGTTTGCTTGCTGGAGGTGTGATGATATCTTAGCTGGACGCGTATGGAAGAGTGTCATCTGGTTTCATAAATGCAGGTAGTCCCCGACTTACGAGCGAGTTCCGTCACTAGGGGGCGCTCGTAAGTCAAAAATTCGTAAGTAGGATCACATAGTAAAAAAAAAAAAATTTTTTTTTTTTTTTTTTACTTTTTTTTTATTTTTTTATAAATGAATACATGTACAGTACTGGACAGTCACCAAGCACTTAGCCTATCCTAACACAGTTTTTAAAGATGAAGGAATAAGTTGAATTGTCTCCCTTTCACATAAAGGGAGCAAGCTCCCTATGGAGCCTGCAGGGAGGAGGGAGACAATTCAACTGACTCCTTCATCTTTAAAAACTGTGTTAGGATAGGCTAAGTGCTTGGTGACTGTACAGTACTGTACATTTATCTATTTATTAAAAATATACAGTATATACAGTATTTTTATTTTTTATTGTTTTTTATTTATAAATAGATAAATGTACAGTACTGTACAGTCACCAAGCACTTAGCCTATCCTAACACAGTTTTTAAAGATGAAGGAGTCAGTTGAATTGTCTCCCTCCTCCCTGCAGGCTCCATAGGGAGCTTGCTCCCTTTATGTGAAAGGCAGACAATTCAACTTATTCCTTCATCTTTAAAAACTGTGTTAGGATAGGCTAAGTGCTTGGTGACTGTCCAGTACTGTACATGTATTCATTTATTTAAAAAAAAAAAAAAAAAAATATATATATATATATTTTTTTTTTTTATGAGATGCATGCTCTTAAGTCCGGGACCTCGTAAGTCAGAGCGCTCATAAGTCGGGGACTACCTGTGCAAGATAAACTTCCTCTCTTAACCTCCCAATTCCTCTTAAATCTTTCCTTATCTCCATTTCTAAGCTGGAAACTATTTTTTAAGTTAAAGAGCCCTCAGACTAAATATGTTTAACATCCAGTATTGAAGTCTGTTGTTACAATTTAAATGTGCTGACGTGTTAAATTGAAAGAGAGTGAAATCAAGTCAATCAAGTGTAATGGTGTTAATTTAGTTGATTCATTTTAAATAAATGATAGTGTCTCTTTGACATATCAAGCTAAGTTAACGTGTCCATTGTCACTCTATGGCTTCTGTTTTATTTATCCATCATAAAGATCACAGAAATATTGGGTAAACTGAAAAAGAAAAGAATCTGTGAAATTACTATTCAATCTGAATAAGTAAATTAATTAAGGTAAAGAGGTCAGTATTAATATTGACCTCCTCATAATCCTTTACACAGGCTCTTGTGACAATATATTTATTAGCTTAAAAAGTTATATTTTCTTTTTGGAGCCTTTAAGATTCAGTCTAATCCTGGAACCACAGCAACTTAAGAACAAGTTTTAGTCTATCTTAACCCGAAGGCTTTTGATAAATTTGTCCACGATGTTTAATCTAAACTTCTTAATCCAACAAAGTTAAGTCAGCTTCTCTGGACGGTTTCTTTTTATGTTGAAAAAACTTTAACAAACAGTACTTTATTGGATTTTTACCTTTATTTAATGAGCATGAGCTTTGATGTTTTGAACCACTTTGGCCATGGCTGCCTCAGAGGAGCCGATGGGGAAGAGGGCGGGCTCCAGAAACCATCTTATCACCATCAAACTGTGGTCCACCATGTGAGTGTGCTGCTTATGGGACTGAGTTTGTTGTGGCTCCTCAGACTGATGAAGTCCTCAGGATGAAGGATGAAATGTTTCAACAAAAAAAGAAACCGTCCAAAGGACCTGACTTAACTTTGTTGGATTTTTTTACCTGGATAGTTGAGAATGAACTTTGATGTTTTAGACTTCCTTATGTTTAATTGATAAAAGTGCAGGATTTCATTAACTTGTTTAAAAGTTTTTTTTTCCAGATAAGGATAATGGCGGCCAGATCAAGTGTCCAAGGGCCACATCTGGCCCACTGGCCATATGTTGCCCACATCTGGACTAAAGTGTCTTTGTATTTATTACTTTGTAAGGCCCGTTTTTCAAACTTTTACTACATTGTGAGGACCAGCTGCTCCTTACAGGACCCAATGCCTGAGCCCCATAAGAAGAAGGGCTGTTGGTGAGTTAGGGGTTAATGTTAGGTATGTACTGGTAATGGTTAGGGTTAGGGTTAGGCTATAGAAATTAATGAAAGATGAATGTAAGTCAATGCAAAGTCCCTGTAAAGATAGTAAGACAAACCTGTGTGTATGTGTGTGCAGATAGTGGTTAAGAAAAAGCCTTTGTTAGAATTTGACGTTTGTTCTCTATCATTCCTGTCCGCATCAGCACAGCTAAAAGATTCACACGCACATTTTTGCACACACTCATTGAGTCGATGTAGCTCTTTCTGGCTTTATTGCTTTGTCGCTGTCCCTGCCGCCCTCCCGGGTGACGCAGGACCGGGACCCGTGCTGCTACAGGCACCGATATGAATAAAGCTGTCATAATAAAAACAATACGGCAGAAACAATTTGAGCTCTAAAATAAAATGGCAGAACAAATCAAATTGCTCCCCAGCAGGCAAAAAAAAAAACCCCACAATTTCTGACACAGACAGAAACAAAATAAAGTGAGAACGAGAGTCGAATGAGGGAGAAATTAAGAAGAAGAAGAAAAACACCAGGTCCCCGTGTGGTCTTTGTGCTTCTGATGTTTTATTTGTTTTTAGTCGGGAGGCTGATAATCACTTTCTGACAGCATCTCTTTATCATCTGACAGGTTATGGGTAAGGGTGGGTGGTGGATGGGGGGCATCAGGCAGTTTTAGAAACAGTCTGCTGAAGTGAGAACGCAAAAGACCCCGGAGCACAAACAGCAGACGATAGCACGCTCTTGATTTTCTGTATCGTATAAATCTTTAGCTGACACTTTCTTCTTTCTTTCTGTTCTTGTTCTTTTCAGATTGCTGGCAAGCGTGTGAAATTAACTCTCACCTTACTGGTGTCAGTGACGGTGGGGGTGGGGGAGTTAGGAGAGACAAAAAGACAAGAGAGGAGACGAACTAGGCAAACATAAATAAATAAATAAATGAAAAACAGGAAACTGAAAGAAATCAAGAACAGTAAATGGAAACAGAAGAAAGCTGGAACAGCAATAAAATCAGGAAGAAATACAGTAAATTAAAAATGGATGCTTAGAAAAAATAACAAGAAAACAAAAACAAAGCAAGACAAGAAACCTAATTCAATTTAGTTTATTTATAAAGCTCCAAATTACAACAGAAGTTGTCTCAGGGCACTGTACAGAAGAATGTACAAACATTATAAAAGCAGATTAGTAAAGTTCTCTATAAGGAAGCAGCAGATTGTGTTGAATCTTCATTTCATCGCAGTCTCCCATCCTGAGCAAGCACAAAGGAGACAGTGGAAAGGAAAAACTCTCTTTTAACAGGAAGAACCCTCCAGCAGAACCAGGCTCAGGACGAGCAGGCATCTGCTTTGACTGGTTGTGTTTGAGAGGACAGGAAGGAGAGACAGACACAGAGTGGCAGCTCCAGAATGGAGGGGAGCAGGAGAGCAGGTCTTCACTGGAGGAAAGATAAAAAATAAAAATAAAAACATGTTGAGAAAAATACTTACAATTACAAATTATTCATTTGTACGTATTAATTTGCAAATTTCCATTTGATGAAATGAGGTCAGTTTGTCCTCCAGCAGTCTAAGCCTCTAGCAGCAAAACTAAGGGATAGGTCAGGAAACCCAAGCCAACCTTAAAGGGATTGTGACATGATTTTTTTACTATTCATAAAATTGCTCAAAATATATATATTTTATCATTTAAATATGTTTGTTTTTGCAAACAAAATGATAAATCACTTTAATTTTGCTTTAAAAGTGATTTTGAACTTCAAGCCGTGTTTAATCATGGGAAATCCCATTACACGCGAACGCACCATCTGTGATGTCACACCGGGCAGAGCTCTGGGCTTGTCACAGTGCGCAGGTATGAGCAGCTCGACATGAAGGAAGTCTGATACAGAATCAGACCTAAATTAGATCCTGTTGTTTCTTGTTCCATCACCCAAACAATTTTCTGCTTCCCAAAATGAAGACAAATAGCTCAAATCTTCACATAGATTGCTAAATTCGTCCAGTTTTAAATTGTCCGCTATTAAAGACACCACAGCCCTCTGCCCAGTGTGACATCACATATGGTGCGTTCGAGTGTAATCGGATTTCCCATGATTAAACACGGCTTGAAGTTCAAAATCACTTTTAAAGCAAAATTAAAGTGATTTATCATTTTGTTTGCAAAAACAAACATATTTAAATGATAAAATATATATATATTGAGCAATTTTATGAATAGTAAAAAAATCATGTCACAATCCCTTTAACTATAAGATTTATCAAAAAGGAAAGTCTTGAATCCAGTCTTAAAACTGGACAAAGTGTCAGACTCACAGACAGAAACTGGAAGTTGGTTCCACAAAAGAGGAGCCTGAAAACTGAAAACTCTGTCTCCCATTCTACAAAGCACTTTTGGAAACTTCAGGAATCACAAGTAAACCTGCAGTCTGAGAGTCAAGTGCTCTGTTAGGAAAATATGGAACAATAAAATCTGTAATCTTATAATCGAACAGGTCTCTCTTGTAATTGAGTCCTTGCGACTCATTGACACTAACCTGTATAAATAAAGGTTGAATGAGTAATGTAAGATGGAACTAGGTTGTTGAGGGCTTTGTAGTTTAGAATTAAGATTTTGAATTATATTCTGAATTTGACAGGGAGATCTAACCGGAAAACTGAAAATTTGAAAACAGGATGAAAATATGAAGGATGCCAAACAGGAAACAAAAAGAAGAGTGGAATGAAATCAGATGTGTTATCAAAGAAGAAGATAGGAAATAAAAAAAAGAACGATAAGGAAACAGAACTGATGCAACTAAAAGAGGAGAGAGGAAGAAAACATCCAGAAAATAATGCAGCAAGAAAAGAGAATGAGAAAAGCTGAGAACAAATCTAAAATGTAGTGAGGAGATATAGAAAAGGACCAAGCCACAGAGGAACAAGAAAGGGAATGAAAGGATGGGGTAGGGATGGACGGAGACATCATGCTTCTTTAACCTCTCATTGGCTGTGTCTCAATTCAGGGGCTGCATCCTCATGAGTGCGCATTTGTCGGCCGCATACGTCATTGCCCCGCGCGGAGGACTGTCCCAATTCGAAGACTCCTCCTCATGCGGCCGAGGAATGCGGCCTACTTCCTGTCGAAATCTGAGGATGCATTCGTGAATCCTTCCAGACGGAGGCTATCCCAGAATTCATAGCGCCAGCAGAGATTTCGCGGGGGGGGGTGGGACTTTCTGCGTGCAGTGTCGGGGCTGCTGCGTGTTGTTGAGTCATCAGCTCGTTTTAACAACAACCTCAGCGCGAATATTCATTCAACCTTTATTTAGTCATCTCAAACAACCTCAGCTCGAATATATCTCATTAAAATTTAACTACAGAAACGACAAAAAAAAATGTGTTAGCTGAATATACAGTATATTAGTGCTTCTGAGTTTACTGTTTTTGAAGAACTGATTACAAATCAGATTATTCTACACGTGCTTAGCAAGGATTTTCTGAGGGGCAATCTTTTAAAACCCAGAGTGGACCTACGAAATGCAACTTGTTCAGTAGCACAGTTGGTAAATCAACCTGCGATTGGTGCAGAGATACTTTTCTCGAAGCTGGTTCGAATCTCACTCGGTGCGGTTAAAACTTATTTTACTTTTGTCTTTTATTGGATAAAATAAAAAGGAGTTTCACAAACTCCTTCCTTTTAATCTCAGTCCTCGTTTTTTT
Source organism: Garcialebias charrua (assembly GCA_038048925.1). Classification (NCBI taxonomy): domain Eukaryota; kingdom Metazoa; phylum Chordata; class Actinopteri; order Cyprinodontiformes; family Rivulidae; genus Garcialebias; species Garcialebias charrua. The sequence continues at coordinate 20,739 of JBBPBX010039819.1, read as the reverse complement.
ATCCAATAAAAGACAAACGTAAAATAAGTTTTAACCGCACCGAGTGAGATTCGAACCAGCTTCGAGAAAAGTATCTCTGCACCAATCGCAGGTTGATTTACTAACTGAGCTACTGGACAAGTTGCATTTTGTAGGTCCACTCTGGCTTTTAACAGATCGCCCCTTATAAGCTGATTTGTAATCAGTTCTTAATAAACAGTAAACTCAGAAACACTAATATATATACATGTATTCAGCTAACTAATATATTTTGGCGGCGTCCCTTCTCTTTCCACACACAACAAGCGAGCACACAAGAACTTCCCACCCACTTCAAGAGAACGCCCCACCCACTTCAATGCCGGCAAACCTGAAGGCTAGACCGTCCCATTTCAGCAGTTTCGCTCAGCCCACCCGGTCTTGTGAGTGCGTGGCCTACTCGGCCCAGCTAGGCTGGGTCCTCATGAGGACGCAGCCCCTGAATTGAGACACAGCCTCTTTCTTTTCCTTTAGCCTTCTGTTGTTAGTGTTTTGGTTCCACCCCACCAGACAAAGGCTGTAGGCTGCGTCTCAATCTCAATTCAGGGGCTGCATCCTCATGAGGACCCAGCCTAGCTGGGCCGAGTAGGCCACGCACTCACAAGACCGGGTGGGCTGAGCGAAACTGCTGAAATGGGACGGTCTAGCCTTCAGGTTTGCCGGCCTTGAAGTGGGTGGGGCGTTCTCTTGAAATGGGTGGGAAGTTCTTGTGTGCGCGCATGGTGTGTGTGTGTGGAAAGAGATATTACTAAGCTGAATACATGTATATACTGTACTGTACAGTATAGTGTTTCTGAGTTTACTGTTTGTTAAGAACGAGGGTCGATCTGTTAAAACCCAGAGTGGACCTATGAAATGTAACTTGTCCAGTAGCTCAACTTGTTAAGCATCCCATGATCAGAGGTGGGTAGGAACGCGTTACATTTACTCCGTTACATTTACTTAAGTAACTTTTTGAGAAAATTGTACTTGTGAGAGTAGTTTAAATGTGAAAGACTTATACTTTTACTTGAGTAAATTTTAGGGGAGGAAACCGCAACTTTTACTCCGTTACTATGGGCTTTCTGCCGATCGCTACCGTTACTTTTTGTTTAAAATATATAAAAACATTTGCGGCAAATTTATTGCGTTACTTATTGTCACCTGACATGTAACCAATCAAGTGAAGCCAACCAGTCACGTGACCACAACAAACTCTCCGCGCAGCCGGCGCAGGGCAGTGACGTTGAGATTCTGGACTCGGTTGAAGAGAGAAAGACGTTCGGACAGTTCCTGAAAGAATGGCAACAGAAGCTGGCGAAGCGAAGTCAGAGCACCCCTGGCCTCGCATACGACCCATGTTCACCTTTCAGTCGTCTAAAAAGAACTGTTACATCATGCGCTGTCAGCTGTGTCTGCCAAAACTTGTAGATGTTTCAGCCTACATGAACTCGACGTCAAATTTGAGAAAACACGTTGCGGTAAGTTTGCCTTTATTTTTTTTATTTTTTTTGTGTAATGATGTCAGCTCTATTTCAACAGCCTGCATAACTTTAAAACTGTGTATGACGTGACTATTGAATGTTACGTGGTGTGTTACTAAAAACGTGTTCACACTCTTGTGTGAGCACACATGACAAAATGCTAATGTAGCTAAAAACAAATGGTTTGCTACATAATGGGACGGCTGGTGGAAGATGTAGCTACACATGCTGACAGTCCCCTCAGATTTTTAAAGTCACAAACCTCCAATAAGTGTCTTAGTGGAACACAATTTGTTAAGTGTCCTTGGGTGTCCTGAAAGGCGCTTTTAAATAAAATGATTATTATTATTATTACAGTTGATTCATACAGGCCTAGAACAACCCAAAATAAATAAAACGTCACAGTATTATACTATTTGTCTAAAAAAATGTTCAATACAGAAACAACTGGACTTAATTTGTAACAGAAGATGTTTCGCTCTTCATCCGAGGAGCTTTCTCAATTCAATTCAAAACCAGTTTTTATCAGTTACCGGTACATCAAATAGCCAAAGCAAAATCTTACATTCCAAAATGGATCGGGTTTTAAGCATCCAGACACTGGAACAATCTGTTCATTGATATTCAGCCAGAAGATAGCTATTCGCACATAAAAAGAAGACGATCAACCTAATTATTGTTGACATGCTGCTGTTTTTATGCTGCTCACAGAGGGCTGAGTGATGCAATAACAGCATTGTATGTGTGTGATAGTACTGTCTCTCTCTCGATCGATCAAGAGTATGTAAGAATAATAATAATAATAATAAACTTTATTTGTATAGCACCTTCCTACAATGCCTTGCATTGACCAGGACAGAAAATATAAAAACCGGTACAATAAATCAGTGAAAATAAATAATAAAAACAGCCGCAATAAATGGAGGCAATGGAAATAAAAATGCTACATACTAAAATACCAAAAGTAATAAAAGTTACACACTGAAAGCTTTTTTGAACAAGTGGGTCTTCAGTCTGGTTTTGAACAGAGTCAGATCAGAGGTGGCACGCAGCTCAAGGGGGAGGCTGTTCCAGGCTTTTGGGCCGGCAACAGAAAATGACCGGTCTCCCCATTGTTTGTACCTTGAGAATGTCAAGAGCCACTCAGCTCCTGTTGAATAGCAAGCAGCCATCAGTGGGCTGATGTCCTCTGTTTATCAAGTGAATAGCTAGTTTTCTGGAAGTCAGCTAACTGGTTAAACTGCTTTTTTACTGAGTTTTTGCAGCTCCTCAGATGAAATGTTTCAACAAAGCAGAATCTGTTCAGAAGACCTGACATCCTTGTTAGATTTGTTTGACCTGAATTATTGAGCAGCATCAGGACATAAACTGTTCATGATGCTCCTGATTTAAAAAGGCTTCTTCTTGTAACTTTTCAGGGGAAAAAAGTATATTTGAATTTGTTGTTATCCAGTTATGATTGCGGTTTTGGGCTTGAAAGTATCTTTTTCTCTCTCTCTCTCTAAAATAAACTAAAAACATTTTTGCCCTGGCAAACTGCTTTGGTTTCATATTTGAACATTACAGTACAAACTAAAATAAACAACAAGGGTTAATTGTATTTAAGTTACTTTATTTAGTAACGTATTATTAAGTCTCAAACATATACAGTATACTGTATATAACAAACAAAGCTTTTTGTTTTGTTTTTTGAATGTCCAGAGGACCAGCTTTTTTAAATCATTATTATTAACTCAATGCTTTGGCATGTCTTTGAAAATGTAATAGGTTTATCTGAAATGTTTGATGTGTGGATTATATATTCTTATTCTGTTTTATTTATTTATTTGTGAACAGAGGATCCACTCGAACAGCTTGATGAAATACACTGAGTTGGTAGATTCCAACAAGAAGCGAAAATCCTCCTCCTCTGATGAGCCACCGATGAAGAGTGTGAGAATCATCTGTGCACATGGGCTTCTTCCTGCCAACACTACACCAAGGCAAGACAAGGAAGAAGCTTGTCTCATCTTGCAAAGTGTGTGCACCTCTCATCGATGCCCTGCTGGATGGGATCTTAAAATCTGGTAAATATAAAAACATCAGTGTGTGTGTGTGCACATAACAAAACATTACATACACATGCTGCATAAGTGTAGTAATTCTTTGCAAAAATGTTTTTAAAGGTCTCAACTACATCAAGGATGACTTGGACACTAACACTGATGATGACAACAGCACAAACAGCAGCCACTCTGATGAAGAAGACTTCTTTGGATCCATTAAGACCAGAAAATCAGGAGAGCTGGAGAGGTATCTTTCATGTCCATCTACTGGAGGTATGGATCTGTTACACTCTTTTCCTCAAATCAAGCGGTTGTCACTCAAAGTCAACACAAGTCTTCCAGCACCTGCAGCTTGTGAGAGACTCTTTAGTCATGCAGGACTCCTTTTAACTGCTAAGAGATCACAGCTTCACTGCAAAAACCTTGAGAGCCAGCTACTCTTAAAGCTTAACAGTCACATTATTGAATAATGTTTCACTGAGTTTATGCTGTCAGTTGTTCTACTGATTAAGTTCAGGAATACACAGTCCTTTGCCTGATGTGTAGGACTGTGTTTCAGTTTATACTTAAACAGTTAGTTCTGTTTATAGGATGTCAAAATGTAAGAAAATGAGTTCCAACTGGTAGAAACAAAGTTTTGCAGAAAGTCGTTTATTAATACAGTATTTAGCTGAATTATTTTGGATACAGTTGCCTTTGTGTTTTTTATTTATTTTTATTTATAACAATGTAAAAGATAAGTGGTTTATTTCTAAATCCTTTTGCCTTTGTGTTTTTATTTATAACAATGTATATTCAGTCTCATTAAAAGTTATGTTTCCTTGTAAATCCATTTGCATGTTATAATTTAATGACACGAGATGGTACTCCGCAGTTACTCACTACTTGAGTAGGTTATAATCAAAGTACTTTTTTACTTTTACTCAAGTAAATTTTTGGATGCCTACTCACTACTTTTACTTGAGTAATATTTGGTTCAAGTAACAATACTTTTACTTGAGTAAAAATTTTGAATACTCTACCCACCTCTGCCCATGATTGGCGCAGAGATACTTTTCTCGAAGCTGGTTCGAATCTCACTCGGTACGGTTAAAACTTATTTTACGTTTGTCTTTTATTGGATAAAAAAACGAGGACTGAGATTAAAAAGAAGGAGTTTGTGAAACTCCTTCTTTTTTTTTATCCAATAAAAGACAAACGTAAAATAAGTTTTAACCGTACCGAGTGAGATTCGAACCAGCTTCGAGAAAAGTATCTCTGCGCCAATCGTGGGATGCTTAACCAGTTGAGCTACTGAACAACTTGCTTTTCATAGGTCCACTCTGAGTTTTAACAGATCGCCCCATGGAAAATCCTTGCTATGCACGTGTAAAATAATCTGATTTGTAATCAGTTCTTCAAAAACAGTAAACTCAGAAACACTAATACATATTCAGCTAACACGTTTTTTTTTTAGTCATTTCTGTAGTTAAATTTTAATGAGATATATTTGCGCTGAGGTTGTTTGAGATGACTAAATAAAGGTTGAATGAATATTCGCGCTGAGGTTGTTGTCAGAACGAGCTGATGACTCAACAACACGCAGCAGCCCCGACCCTGCACGCAGAAAGTCCCACCCCCCCGCGAAATCTCTGCTGGCGCTATGAATTCTGGGATAGCCTCCGTCTTGAAGGTTCCACGAATGCATCCTTCGATTTCGGCAGGAAGTAGGCCGCATTCCTCGGCCGCATGAGGAGGAGTCTTCGAATTGGGACAGTCCTCCGCGCGGGGCAATGACGTATGCGGCCGACAAATGCGCACTCATGAGGATGCAGCCCCTGAATTGAGACAGAGCCTGTGTCTCAATTCAGGGGCTGGGTCCTCATGAGGACCCAGCCTAGCTGGGCCGAGTAGGCCACGCACTCACAAGGCCGGGTGGGCTGAGCGAAACTGCTGAAATGGGACGGTCTAGCCTTCAGGTTTGCTGGCCTTGAAGTGGGTGGGAAGTTCTTGTGTGCGCGCTTGGTGTGTGTGTGTGGAAAGAGAAGGGACGCCGCTAAAAATATTACTAAGCTGAATACAGTACATGTATATATAGTGTTTCTGAGTTTACTGTTTGTTAAGAACTGATTACAAATCAGCTTATTTTACACGTGCGTAGCAAGGATTTTCTGACGGGCTATCGGTTAAAAGATAGAGTGGACCTACAAAATGCAAGTTGCCAAGTAGCTCAATTGGTTTATCATTGGCATGGTGTGCAGACACTTTTCTCGAAGCTGGTTCAAATCTCACTCGGTTCAGTTAAAAGTTGTTTTACGTTTGTCTTTTATTGGATAAAAATATGAGGACTGAGATTTAAAAAAAGGAGTTTGTGAAACTCCTTTTTTTATCCAATAAAAGACAAACGTAAAATAAGTTTTAACCGTACCGAGTGAGATTCGAACCAGCTTTTGAGAAAAGGATCTGCATGACAACCCAATGTTTAACGCGGTGACCTGCTGGGCAGCTTGCATTTTGTAGGTCCAGTCTGAGTTTTAACAGATCGCCCCTCAGAAAAACCTTGCTACGCACGTGTAAAATAAGCTAATTTGTAATCAGTTCTTAACAAACAGTAAACTCAGAAACACTAATATATATTCAGCTAACAAATTTTTTTTAGTCGTTTCTGTAGTTAAATTTTAATGAGATTCAAGCTTGCGCTGAGGTTGAACGAGCTGATGACTCAACAACACGCAGCAGTCCCGACCCTGCACGCAGAAAGTCCCACCCCCCGCGAAATCTCTGCTGGCGCTATGAATTCTGGGATAGCCTCCGTCTTGAAGGATTCACGGATGCATCCTTGGATTTCGGCAGGAAGTAGGCCGCATTCCTCGGCCGCATGAGGAGGAGTCTTCGAATTGGGACAGTCCTCCGCGCGGGGCAATGACGTATGCGGCAGACAAATGCGCACTCATGAGGACCCAGCCCCTGAATTGAGACACAGCCAAAGATTCTGTTCGTCAGTGAAACGCTAAAGCTCACCTGATCTTTAAACAGCGAGCATGATGCAGGTGTTAGTTTGGCCCCTCCAGAGTTTCCTTTGACTCAGAGACAACTTGGTGGGCCAGGGAAGTGGAAGAAGGTAACATAAAATATCCATCCATCCATCCATTTTATTCGACAAACAATAGGGAGACCATTTGAGGATAAAATCAGAGGAAGAACTGCTGGGACTGACTTCCTGTTTGAAAAAAGCATCCATTTTGTTTTATCAGCATTTAAGACAAGTTTGAGATGGAACAAATCTGACTGGATGATGTCAAAAGTGGATTGCAAAAGCTGGAAAGCCTTAGCAACTGTTTTAGCTCAACAATAAACAACTGTGTCATCAGCATAGAAATGTAAGGATGCATCAGGGATGCTCTGACCTACATTACCTATGTAGATTGTAAAGAGGGTTGGTCCTAAGACTGAGCCTTGTGGATCTGTTGGCAGCTATGACCCCAATACAAAAAAAAACTGGTCTTGACCATGAAAACTTAACTCCACTCTTTCATTCGAATCACATGTCAAACAGATAACTTGGACTGTATTCTTCCATCTAAAAAACATAGCACAACTCCGCCCATCACTTGCTTTCTCCACTGCTGAAATCCTAATCCATGCCTTTGTCACATCCAGAATCGACTATTGCAATAGCATTTTGTATGGTACACCCTCCAAATCTATAACAAACCGCAATATATTCAATACTCTGCTGCCTGCCTTCTCACCCACACCCGCTCCTGTGAACATGTCACTCCTGTCCTGCAGAAACTCCACTGACTCCCCGTCACTCAGCGCATCCATTTCAAGATCCTCATCACATTCAAAGCCCTCAATGATCTACCCCCTCCATACCTAACCGACAAACTCCATCACTACACTCCTTCTTGGTCCCTCCGCTCCTCTGATGCCAATATTCTGTCTTTCCCCAGGACCAAGCTCCAAACCTGCGGAGACAGAGCCTTCTCCATTGCTGCCCCCAGCCACCCTCTTGAACTCACTGCTTGAACAGCTTCATGCCTGCTCTGATCTCTCCACTTTTAAGAAAGAACTCAAAACCCACTTGTTTAAATTTGCTTTTAATTTTTAAATTTGCCCTTTTTAAATGTTTTACTATGTTTTTAGTTGGTCGATAATTGTTCAGTGAGGTGGGGTCACCTCCCTTCAGCAAAGGAAGAACAAAGATCAAATCTCTCTCAGGCACCCCAATCATCTGACCTCCCAGCACAACTTCTTGTTGACTCTGTTCCTATGTCAAATAAGCACGAGATCCTGAACTGTTTCAACAAACATTTTGTTGCTTCTAGTTCATTATTTGACACAGTTACAAATGGAAAATCCGCCACTTCATCTAATAATCAAACTTCTACAAATCAAATCCCTCCTACAAGTAAATCCTCAGTTAATCACACCTTCTCTTTTTCTCCGTTCTCAGTCCGTGAGGTAAATAAACTGTTAAAAGATCTTGATCCTAAAAAATCTGCAGGTCCAGATGAACTTCCACTTTATTTCTTAAGGCTGGCTGCTCATATCATCACAGTCCCTGTGACTCACATCTTTAATCTGTCCATAAGCCAAAACACCATTCTGGATGCTTGGAAAACAGCCTTTGTTCTTCCTTTGCTGAAGGGACGTGACCCCACCTTACTGAACAACTATCAACCAATCTCTAAACTCTGCATTTTAGCCAAGGTTCTAGAAAAACTGATAAACTCTCAAATCAAAAATTATCTGGACTCATTTAACATCTTACCTCTCCATCAATCTGGTTTCAGGAAAAAACACAGCACAACAACTGCTTCTCTGAAGGTTCTTAATGACGTTGTTGAAGCATTGGATGCTAAGGATTATTGTGCTGCACTTTTCTTAGACCTGTCTAAAGCTTTTGACACTGTGGATCATAACATCCTGTGTCATAAGCTCTCAGAAATCGGTTTCTCTGATCACACCATCGGTTGTTTTTTTAATTATTTTTCCAATCGGAGGCAATGTGTTCAACATAACGGTACTTCTTCCAGCTATTTAACAGTTAAAAATGGTGTACCACAAGGCTCAGTTTTAGGACCAACCCTCTTTACAATCTACATAGCTAATGTAGGTCAGAGCATCCCTGATGCGTCCTTACATTTCTATGCTGATGATATAGTTGTTTATTGCCGAGCTAAAACAGTAGCTAAGGCTTTCCAGTTACTGCAATCCGCTTTTGACATCATCCAGTCAGATTTGTTCCGTCTCAAACTTGTCCTAAATGCTGATAAAACAAAAGGGATGTTTTTTTCAAGTAGGAAGTCGGTCCCAGCAGATCTTCCACTGATTTTATCCTCAAATGGTGTCCCTATTGAGTTTGTTGATTCATATATATATTCATGCTACCACTAGATCACAAACTCTGTAAGTATGATGAAAGGTAAAGGACCAAAGTCACCAGTCTCTGTAAATATGAAAAATAGAGGACAAAAGTCACCAGACTCGGAGGGAAACAACTCAGATATGCAAGACTTTAGAGAATCACTCAACTTTATGAGTGGACAAATAGAAAGTTTAACAGCAAAGATGGAGTCCCAGGCCAGTCTGGTTAAAGAAATAAGAGAACTGAAAGAACTGATAACTAACAAAGACAAGAGAATTGCTGTTTTAGAACAAAAAATAGAGGATTTAGAACAATTTACAAAGCAAGACAACGTGGTCATCTCAGGACTTGATGTTAGTGAGCGTTGGACACATCAAAGAGCTCCTAATAACAATGATCCAAATGAGTATGAATCTCAGGAAAAACAAGAAACTCTGGAGGAGCTTGTAGTTAATTTCTTACGGGACATGAACATGGACATAAACTATGAGGACATTTCATTCTGTCACACCCTGCCCAGTAATTCAACAAGATTCAAACCGTCAGTGGTCGTTAAGTTCATTAGCAGGAATACAAAAAACTATGTTATGCAAAATAGAAGAAATCTGAAGGGATCAGACGTTTACATAAATGAACATCTTACCAAGAAAAATGGAAAAATTGCAAAAGAAGCAAGGTGGTTAAAAAACAAAGAAAAAAAATAGCATCAACATGGACTAGAAATGGATACGTCTTTATCAAAGCAAAGGAAGGGTCTCAGCCTAAAATGATAAAAGAGCTGACGGATCTGGATGAATTCAAGAGATGAAAAATTACAAATCAATGAAACAACTCACAATCAAAATGGATAAAATATACAGTGGAATGAACAAATACATTAGAACATGACAACATACGAAGACTCAGAACCTAAAATATATAATGTTGAAAATGTGATTGATGCACATTTTTTTCCTGTAATAAAAGATAGCGAATATTATAATGAAGAGCAGTTTAATGACATCAATATATCAAATGGAGTTCTCTCCATTATTCACTTTAATAGCAGAAGTATAAATGCAAACATATCCAAAATAACAGATTACTTAAAACAATTAAATAGAACTTTTACGATAATAGCGCTGTCAGAGACATGGCTTAATGATGATAACACAAGTAATATTCACATCGAGGGGTATGAATTATATCATATGAACAGAAATAATAAAAGAGGTGGTGGTGTCGCACTATTTGTCAATAATGAAATAAAATGTAAATTAAATAATGAAATGTCAATAATAGTTGATAATATTATGGAAATGATAACAATAGAAATTATAAACAAAAACGATAAAAACATAATAATAAGTTGTGTATATAGATCACCAGGAGCAAATATAGAAATATTCACTGATAAAATCTTGGAACTAATGGAGAAGAGTTTTAATAAAAATATTTTTTTGTGTGGAGACTTTAACATTGATATGGGAAATAAAACAGATTCAAATAACATAAGCACATTTATAAACTCAATGTACAGTTTAAATATGTATCCATTGATATCAAAGCCAACAAGAATTACAACTCATAGTGCCACAATAATTGATAATATTTTCACAAATATAACAAATGGGGATGTGATAGGTGGTATCTTAACGACCGACTTAAGTGATCATTTACCAGTTTTCACAATCTTTAAAAATGATCAAAATATCACAAAAGCAGTCACAACGAAGAAAAAAATCATAAACACATCAAAAAAAGTTTTGGAAAAATTGAAAGAGGATCTGGATAAACAAGACTGGAATGATGTGTATGTTGATGATGCGAACAGAGCATATGATGAGTTTATGAATATCTTGGAAAGCCTGTATGAAAAGAATTGTGTGCAAACAAATTACACAAAGAGAAATACGAATGATCAACCATGGATGACAAAAGGGTTAAGAAATGCATGTAAAAAAAAGAATTATTTGTATTCATGTTTCTTGAAATTGCGAAGTCAGAGCGCAGAAGAAAAATATAAAAAGTATAAAAATAAATTAGTAGGGATTATAAGGAAACATAAGAAAGAATATTATAGTAAATTATTAGATAAAACTAATGGTGATATGAAAGCAACATGGCGAGTAATGAATGGTGTACTGAAGAATCATAAAGCAAAAACTGGTATTTCAAAATATTTTGTAAAAGACAACGATGAAGTTCATGATGAAAATGAAATTGTAAATGGATTTAATCAATATTTCGTGAATGTTGGATCAAGCCTTGCAGCTAAGATACCAAAAGTAGATAAAAATATGATCCACTCAATTACAGGTTGTGCAAATAGTATTTTCCTAAATGGAACTAACAAAGAGGAAATAATGAATGTAGTAAAACATCTTACAGACAAGAGATCGAAAGACTGGGTGGACATGGATATGATGTTTGTAAAGGACATAATGAGCCATGTTATTGAGCCGTTCACATACATATGTAACTTATCATTTTCAACAGGAATTTTTCCAGATAATATGAAAGTAGCTAAGGTCGTTCCTCTTTTTAAAAATGGTGATAAATGTGTATTCAACAATTATAGACCTATATCCTTGTTACCACAGTTTTCAAAAATTCTTGAAAAACTATTTGTAAACAGACTAGACCAATTTATAGATAAACAAAATATTCTAAGCAACAGTCAGTATGGGTTTAGATCAAAAAACTCTACATCAATGGCTCTCATGGAATTAATGGAACAAATAACTACTGCTGTCGATCAAAAACAACATTGTATCAGTATCTTTGTTGATTTAAAAAAAGCATTCGATACTATTGATCACACCATTCTCCTTGAAAAACTGAACAAATATGGTATTAGAGGACCAGCATTACAGTGGGTATCTAGCTACTTAAAAAATAGGAAACAATTTGTACAAATAAATGATGTAAGATCTGACCTCTGTAATATCACATGTGGAGTTCCCCAAGGCTCTGTACTTGGACCAAAGCTTTTTATTTTATATGTGAATGACTTGGTAAATGTGTCAGGACTCCTTAAATGTGTACTTTTCGCTGATGATACCACTTTTTTCTGTTCAGGTGAAGATATAGAACAAATGTTAGAATTGATAAAGACAGAATTTGTCAAGATACAAACTTGGTTTAAAATAAATAAATTATCATTAAATCTAGAGAAAACTAATTACATGATATTCGGTAATAAAAAGAAAACTGTTGATGTTCCACTCAAAATTGAGGATGTTGAGATTTGTAGAGTGAATGAGGTGAAGTTTTTGGGTGTTATCATTGATGACAAACTGACATGGAAACAACACATAAATTCTGTAAGAATAAAAATA
>JBBPBX010039818.1:12996-24042 GCA_038048925.1 Garcialebias charrua | reverse complement strand
TATATATATATATATTTTTTATTATAAAATGTGTTCATTAAAAAAAAATACAATACAAAACAATCACATAAACCATAACATACAAAATATAAAAAATGAAAGGTAGCAGAAAAAAAATCGTATCACCGTATTTTCTGGCCTATGCGTCACAGTTTTTTTTAAACTAATTTTCATGTCCTGTAACTTATACGGCGAAGCAACATATTTAGAGATTTTTCCCCATATTTCTAGAACAATTTTTGGCTGAGATATGACCGTTTCCATTCATTCTGACAAAAAAAATGGAGCAGTACCACTTTCGGCTGCTAGGGTCCACCGACCGTTCCCAGCTCATGTGTCTGACAGCAGACTCATCTGGTCGGACTCACTCTGTCGCAGCCCGGCCTCCTGCTCTCTGGAGCTATGACACTTCCAGAGAGTCCACCGACCGTTCCCAGCTCATGTGTCCGACAGCAGACTCATCTGGTCGGACTCACTCTGTCGCAGCACGACCTCCTGCTCTCTGGAGGTATGAACTACTGTTAGCTCAGTGTTTTACTGTTAGCAAAATAGGTCAAGAACCACAGGACAGATTTTTATTAAACTTACAGAAAGTAATCACTGGATAGACATTTACAACTGATTTGCCGTAAGAGATGTTTGAGCTAAAATTCGATTTATTTATAATTTATTTTCGCAGCACGCGTGCACGTTTAGAAGACCGTCAAAGCGAAATTAAATCCAGCTGATTTGAACATTATGTTAATTTTTAAAGGAAAAGTTCAGCTAAAAAACACTTTTGCTAAAATGTCAGCAAACATATAAATATTTTTAAGGTGTTTATCTTGTTAAATTTTAAAGAAATTAAGGGTATCCACTCGCTGCGTGTGCACGCTTCGTAGCACGGACGTAGCAAAACTATTTTTTTAAATTCAGCTGATTTGACCGGTACGTGCATTTATTAAAGAGGGGCTAAACTCAAAATTAACTTTTTTTAGCTGATAAACTCCCTAGAATGTGTCTAAAATGTTGTATAGCACTATGTCTGTGTTAATCTTCATATATTTGTGCGTATTAGTTTAAATCGGCAATATTTGGTCTAAAAACGTGTTTACGGTAGTCCTATGGGTTGAACAGAGGAATTGCACCTTAATTTTCTTATTGGTCTAGGATTCTCACTGTGACGTGTTTTCTCACTCTGTCGTCACAAAAGTGGTTCAAGCAGAGCCAATCCCCTGCAGAGATAGGAAGGTCCTCGCTGCAGTTCATACCTTATATGGAAGTGGTACATTGCACGCCGGAAAAGTACTGCAACAACGCATATTAGTTTTTGGAATGGCACTAGTTATTTGTATATTTTAACTTATTTATTTTAAGAATACTTTTCACGTCATCAAAACTATTTGGTTGTATTAGTTTTCTTATGGTGCAATGGACAAGTGAAGCATGTATGCCAAGTTGGGTCAGTGGTGGAAGTGCAGGTTTCGGATCCGAGAGACCCAGGCTAAATCCCCGGTCACGGAATACCTTGTGGTATTAATATATATTTTTTAGGCCTTTTGTTTTGGATAGATCAGGTGAGAATAGTTATACTGTATACATCTACATAATCATTCTTTGTTGTTGCTTGCTGTAAGTTTTTTGCTAGAGTTTTAGTTTGTTTTAGTTTGTTGCTAGAGGGGCGTTAACGCAGCAGAACCACCCACCTCCTCCCCTCCTTGTCTCTTGACACACCCATTTTCATGAGGAGTTTGAATCTGGTCTGTCCACAGTCCGTTCTCTGTTGAACTTGTGTTCTGCAGCTCCGCCTCCTGCTGCATGTCCTCTCGGAGCCGCTTCAATATTCTGTGATTATATGTATAAAACGTTCTAAAAAAATAAAATAAAACCATGAATCACTGGTCCTACAACACAAAAACACCCTGAAATCAGCAGCTTTTTATTGGCTGGTCATTGTCCGGGTCACTCTGTGTTTTTAGTGTTTTTATAAATGCTGATAGAGAAGCAAGGGGACTATAGTTTTTTTCAGAGATTACTTTGTCTAACATCAGTCTGTCAGTAGATAGTGACAGAGTGAAGAAATATGTTAAAAATATATTGTTAGAAAAGTTACAGACTGCATTACAAAGTTACATAGTGCAGCTTTAAGCTATGTGTCAGATAGTCCAAACTGGGCACAGCACAGCTGGTAAGATTTATGAGAAATAATATTTTTCAATGCACACCAAACCAATTGCAATGAATTTAACAATACTGTGTATACTTTAAAATGTTTTTTCAGAGAACTGTGATGACCAAGCACCCAGCAGCCACTCAGAGTAATTGTAGCAAGGATTACCTGAACCAAGATGATCCTATGATGATGCAGAGTCTCGGCCAGAGCTGCTTCATCTCCTGAGACCTGCATCCACGACAATGTTGGGTGCTACAGCTGAGACCCTGGTGTTTGGTTTCTGGCTGGCAGGTGGAGCATCCTGCAGGTGGTCTCGAGTGTTTGGGACTGCTCGTTCTTCTGTCCACTGCATCCCAGAGGACCTGGAGGTGGTGTCCCATGTGTTTGCAGGGCTGACACGACACAGAACCTTTTGTTGTTTTGAATTAACTTACTGTTAATAAAATGAATCATAAACAACTAGTTTTTGTAATCAATTTGTTTATTTTATTTTTTTCACCTCATGCATGAGGACAAACCAGGGACACGTTGCAGCAGTCGACTTCCCACTCACTCCATCCCGACCTTGGATATTTGCAGTCCTGAACAGAGGAAAGATCACACAATAGAACATAGATGACAGATCAAAAGTTTAATCTGAGTAAAGGTAACATTTTAATGGAGAAAAATTTTGATTCAAAATTTCACAGTGTCAACAATTCCCCAAAATGTTGGGACAGGTAGCAATGAACAAATAAACAAGAATTAATGTTACATATTAATTAATGTTACTGTTTTTTGCAGATGATGTGGTCCTATTGGCTTCATCAGTTCGTGATCTACAGTTTTCGCTGGAGCGGTTTGCAGCTGAATGTGATGCGGCCGGGATGAGGATCAGTTCCTCCAAATCCGAGGCCATGGTCTTGAGCCGGAAAAGGGTAGCATGCCTTCTCCGGGTCGGGGAGGAGGTCCTGCCCCAAGTGGAGGAGTTTAAGTATCTCGGGGTCTTGTTCACGAATGAGGGAAAACTGGAGCGTGAGATCGATAGGCGGATAGGTGCAGCGTCCGCAGTGAAGCGGGCGCTGTACCGGTCTGTCGTGGTGAAGAGAGAGCTGAGTCAAAAGGCAAAGCTCTCAATTTACCGATCGATCTACGTTCCCACCCTCATCTATGGTCATGAGCTTTGGGTTATGACCGAAAGAACAAGATCTCGGATACAAGCGGCTGAAATGAGTTTTCTCCGCAGGGTGTCTGGACTCTCCCTTAGAGATAGGGTGAGAAGCTCAGTCATCCGGGAGGGACTCGGAGTAGAGCCGCTGCTTCTCCACATCGAGAGGAGCCAGTTGAGGTGGCTCGGGCATCTGGTTAGGATGCCTCCTGGACGCCTCCCTGGTGAGGTGTTCCGGGCATGTCCCACCGGGAGGAGACCCAGAGGAAGACCCAGGACGCGCTGGAGGGACTATGTTTCTCGGCTGGCCTGGGAACGCCTTGGGATTCCCCCAGAGGAGCTGCTCCAAGTGGCTGGGGAGAGGGAAGTCTGGGCCTCCCTACTTAGGCTGCTACCCCCGCGACCCGACCCCGGATAAGCGGAAGAAAATGGATGGATAATGTTACATAGACTTTTAAAAAACGTTTATTATTTATATAATGTCCGCCATAATAAAAGTCTAATAGGTCAATTGGAGTACCTGTAATAAATAAAACATGCATACCTGGTGAATCAGCTCTCATGTCACCTCCAAAGTGACATGTCAACATGTCTCCAATCAAGCTAGATATCTGTAGAAGCACGGCTCAGAGATTCCCTGGATGTGGAATGCCTCATGGATCTAAAAACAAAAAACTATTTTTAATCACCTTACAAACAAACATAATTGAGAAACATTACTGTTTTATCACTTTGTTGATCTGTCGAACAATGACCCAGTGCAAAGTCCTGTAGTACAGAAAGGTTTCCTGCTGAGTTCATATAATGTAAACACACAAGCTGTTATTACATATGAACAATCATTGCATTATTTGCAGCAAAAGAACACCGGTGTTACACCATATTCTGTGACCACCATATATTGTGACCGTAGGGAGCGCTGTTGCATTTTTACAATATATTTTGCAATATCTGATAAACACTATCATAATCTGTGACCGTCTATATTTGTATAATACTCGTGATGTTAGTGGACAGATGTAAATTTTTATTCTTTGGAGGAAGGAGTTTGACTATCTCCTTCCTCCAAAGAATATAAAGTTAAATCTGATGCATTGAGCATGCATCAGGATATTATCTGATATCTAATATCATGACGATTATGGAAATATAGATGGTCACAGAATATGATAGCATAACTTATCGAAAAACATTAAATATGTCAGCCAAACAGTTTCTGCTGACTCTCCACTTCCTCTAAGGAATAAAAAAGTTACATCTGACCACTAATATCATGAGTATTATGAAAATATAAACGGTCGCAGAATATGGTAGCGTTTATCATATATTGAAAGTATGGTGTAAAAATGCAACAGTGCCTCCTACGGTCACAATATACGGTGGTCACAGAATATGGTGTAACACCGGGACTAAAACATTGTAACCAGTACAACAGCTAAAATTAACACCAGCAAGTCTCCATTGGGTTTTGATGTTGTGGTCTTCCTTACCCGAGTTCATAAGAGTTCACACACTCTGCGGTGTTCATAAGAAACACTAGATTTTTAGCATTTAAAGGCAATTACAACACAAACTAACGTTGATCAGCAACAGATAAAAACGCAACAACCATATGTAGGGCCACAACAAAACAACGCTGCAGGCCACACACACAGCACATGAAGAAATGCGTCATATACTCAAAAGATAAATTATGGAATAGAAAGGTGTAAAATGGTACTCACCTCCAAACAGATTGTACCCTGATGGTGTACGGGTGGGTGAACATCAGTTTGAAGAGCTTTCTTGGAACATCGTCGCTCTTCTATGCTAATGCTAGTGCTATGTTGCTAAAGCCAATCCAACCCTTGAGCTCTGCAGTGGGAGTGACCTTCTCGGGGGCGTGGCTCCACTTTTATAGTCATGCAGCAGAGGATGTGACGAAAGCGTGCGAAAACACGTCACTGTGCGAATCGTAGACAAATGAGAAAATTAAGGTGCAATACCAATGTTCAACCCATAGGACTACCGTAAACACGTTTTTAGACCAAATATTGCCGATTTCAACAAATACGAACAATTACATGAAAATTAACACAGACATAGTGCTATGAAACATTTTAAACACATTCTAGGGCAGGGGTGCTCATTAGGTAGATCGTGATCTACTGGTAGATCTCTGAGGTAGTACTGGTAGATCACAGCAAATTGTCAGCCTATCAAACATCCTGTCACTTGATTGACATACAGGGCAGCCATTTACAACCCTCATTCTCTCAAACCAGGTCTGAGAGATTTTCGGGGAAACCCCATCCCCGCTCCCCCACCCCCAAAGGTGTGAAATTCTCCGTGTGTGAAGTTACACATACAAACGGCTGCAGTCCAAAGTTTTTCTGCACTAACAACAGATTTAAATAATGGCAGAGAGCTGAGTGTTTTTCTGCTACTCGCCCTTTTTCAGCATGCAGGAGCAAAACTAATAAAATCCAGGGTCCAACAGAGACGTTATTCACCAGTTTGGACGTAACTGTGATCATGCAGTCGCTGCATGCACGATGAATGCAGCTGAGCCCAGGGTTGCCAGATAAAAAAATGCCTTATTTACCACCTCCTTTTCTGAGCACATGTTCAAGAAACACAACACAAACTTCATCTTGCTCAAGATGAGAGTTCTGCAATAGAGTTAAATTCAAAGCAGTCTGCTCCTCAAATAAAGTGTTAAATTATTATTTTATCTATGAATGTTTCTGTTAAATTATTATTTATAATAATAATAATAATAATAATAATAATAATAATAATAATAATAATAATAATAATAATAATAATAATAATAAACTTTATTTGTATAGCACCTTCCTACAATGCCTTGCATTGACCAAGGTGCTTAACAGGATAAAAAGATGAATAAACTGGAACAATAAATCAATGAAAATAGAATAAGAAACAACAGCAATAAAAGAAGGCAATGGAAATAAAAAATGCTACATACTAAAATAACACAAGTAATAAAAGTTACACACTGAAAGCTTTTTTGAACAAGTGGAAATAAAAAGGCAATGGAAATAAAAAATGCTACATATTAAAATACCAAAAGTAATAAAAGTTACACACTGGAAGCTTATTTGAACAAGTGGAAATAAAAAGGCAATGGAAATAAAAAATGCTACATATTAAAATACCATAATATTTTGTATAAATGTTTCTGTTCAGTGCCCTGAGATTACTTCTTTTGTGAACTGACGCTATATAAATAAACTGAATTGAATTGAATCTTAGAACATCTTTACTCAGCACACACAACAGTTTCAGTCAAAATACTATCATTTTAAAGCCACAGTACTGTACTATAGTTCATAATTTCTTATCTGGCAACCCGACTGACATGAAAACTACAGCATTTTTCATGTAAACCAGCTTATGTTTTGTTTATTACCCCCAATAAACATTGAAAAAACACAAATGTTTCCACAGGTTGTTTTCTTGTAAACTGGACCTTATAGTAGGTAGATCACTTTGACTTGATCATTTCAAAAGTAACTCGCATGCTGAAAAAGTCTGAACACCCCTGTTCTAGGGAGTTTATCAGCTAAAAAAAGTTAAATTTTGGTTTAGTTCATCTTTAATGAAAAGTTCAGCTCAGACACATCTTTGCTATGATTTTTAGCAAACAAACAATTGTTTTTAAGTGTTAATCGTGTTAAAGTACTACTGTGCACGCTCCTGTGACCATTTCGCAGCCAATCCATTTTGGGCAAAACACCGGCCCACATTTCCGGGTTATCACCGCTGACGCGTAACATACGCGACGTTTCAGCGGTGACGCAAAATAGATGCGACGTATATGGCGGTGCGACACGTTTATGGATTTTTCCACTTTATTGGACATAATTGGACTGATGAGACTTATCGGGCAGAAAGTACGGTATATCTGCCCCTTTTTTCAAACAATCAGTTCAAAGAATAATAATCTTCCAGTAACAGTACAATATGAATAACTCTTTCTAATTTTTCTAACTAATACAATACACATTACGCTACTTCATATATATACAGTATATTTTTAACAATTCAGTTTTGATCATTTTCTTAAATAATAATAATAATAATAATAATAATAATAATAATAATAATGAATTTAATTTATAACGCACTTTTCATTAATGAAAATCTCAAAGTGCTACAAAGTGCAACAGAATTAAATGTCAATAAAACAAGTAATAAAACAAGTAAAATCAATAACAGTATCAACTAAGATCAAAGATAGAATCATGAGGAGGCAGAGTATGCTCGGTTAAAAAGAAAGGTCTTCAAGCCGCTCTTAAAGTCAACCAGTGACTGTGGAGCTCTCAGGCAGTCAGGAAGAGAGTTCCACAGGCGGGGGGCAGCCACACTGAAAGCCCGGTCTCCCATGGTCCTTAATTTGGTTCTCGGAATGTGAAGGAGATTACTGTTCTGTGACCGCAGAGACCGGGTGGATGAGTATGGAATAAGAATGTCAATGGACACATTGACTTGGCATTTTTAACATAATTCTCCAAACCATTCTATAATCCAATTTCCTGGATTGAGGTAGACCGTCCCTTCAAACTATTTCTTAATTTTGGTTTTACAAATATCTCTGTCCCCTTAAGATTATAACAACTTTGTCTTTTAACAAAATGCATTTGGATATTTAAGGGTAATGCGTTATTCTGAGCCCTATACATAACTGATAAAATATTAATATCAAATACAGTATCAATCAACACTTGCTCTTCTCAAGGGCGGACGTCTCCTCTCGGTCTCTGCTTTGCTTTTGCTTTGTCTTGTCTGTGAAACTGTCTGAGAGCCTCTCTTCTTCAAAATCTTCCAAATCATAACTATGGACTTCAATTTGGTCAGTTGGTCCCTCAACACAACTGATAACATTTCTTCAACAAGAAGACAGGCTGTAGGCGAGCCGATTTGCCCTGTTGGCATGCACACAGCTGGATATCTCATCGACTTGGAAGACTTGATGATGTATCTATCTCTGCTGTCATCTGTGGATCTTTATGATCTGCCAGTCAACACCTGCTGGAGGTGCCTCGCTCAAGGTACAAACAATGGGGAGACCGGTCCTTTTCTGTTGCCGGCCCAAAAGCCTGGAACAGTCTCCCCCTTGAGCTGCGTGCCACCTCTGATCTGACTCTGTTCAAAACCAGACTGAAGACCCACTTGTTCAAAAAAGCTTTCAGTGTGTAACTTTTATTACTTTGGTATTTTAGTATGTAGCATTTTTATTTCCATTGCCTCCTTTTATTGCTGTTGTTTTTTATTCTATTTTCACTGATTTGTTGTACCAGTTTTTATATTTTCTGTCCTGTTAAGCACCTTGGTCAATGCAAGGCATTGTAGGAAGGTGCTATACAAATAAAGTTTATTATTATTATATTATTATTATCTTAAGGATGCATACTTAATTGGATTTATGATAACTGGTTCCTGCTTTTGGGATTTGGCTGGTTCCTGGTCTATCAACACACAAGGAAAACATTGGCGGCTAATCTGGACCTGGTCAGGCTGCCTGCCTTACATGATGGCTTGGTTTATGTCTCAAAAACCCAGACTTTTGGCTGAATGGATTAGATCTCGGGGATTTTCTTAGGCACATTCCATTGGTGTGGTCATTTTAATTTGGAAATTTCGGAAGCGAGTGGACTGACACAGACTGAAGGTAGATGTCATTAAAGTTCTGCCTGTCCCCATAACAATCGTGTTTATCTGAAATTTGGCTCACTGACTGGCCTTGACAGGCCGTCTTATCTCAACACGTCTGCAGAAGTTTTGTAAACCTGACGCTCTCACCCCTCCCAACCCTTCTGCTGAGGAATTCCACTGACTTTTCAGAGGAGCCCAGCTGAATAAACATTCTGTCATCATTTCAGGACTCTGGATCTCGACAGCCCCCCCCATGAGTGTGCACAGAACTCTCCAGAGGGAACCACTGTACAGGTAGTCCCCGATTTACGAGCGCTCTGATCTACGAGGTTCCAGACTTACGAGCTGGCGAATTTTTGGAAAAAACGCAAAAAATACTGAGTTTTCATGTGTTTTTTCACCACAGTTCGTTAGCTAAACATGTGGACACACGTTTCCGATCATTTTTATGCACTCATAAGCAGTTTTTTGATGAAAAACGAGTGTTTGTAGTCGCGCTAGCGAAACCGTTCCAATTTACGAGCGAAATTCCGGACTTACGAGAGACATGGCAACCGTTCCGAAATACGAGATTTCCGGTTTACGAGCAACTCGTTGTAACGGATCTCGCTCGTAAATCGGGGACTACCTGTATATGAACTGAGTGATTCTATCTGAACTCTGCAGTGTCTCTACGGGTTGACATGCTCACCGCCTTTGAGTCCCCTCCACCGTCTCTGCGTAATGTCGGCATCATTATGTGTTTATGTGCGAGATTATTTTCATTACCACATTTATGACCTTCAAACAGAGATCAAAAATGTGTTGGGATTTTTTTTTCTCCAAACCCTATGTGTCATTTTTCACCACTTTTATTGTCTGTCCAACAGATCTCACTTGTAAATGAGTCTTCGAGGCTCAATGTGACTTATCTGTTTAAATAAAGGTTGAATGAATTATAATCTACTAAATCATGGAACTTCAATAACTTCAGTTGAGAAAATAATGTGCTTGATGGATGACAGTAATGTTTTCTAGTGATAATTCTTACAGCTCTTTTCTGTAAAACAAAAATAGGCTTTGAAATTGTTTTGCACGCCTTCCCCCAAACATCAGTACAATAGATTAAGTGTGGAACAATGATTGTGCTATACAACAAATACAAAGCTTTATCATTTAATAAGTCTCTGCCTTTGTACAGTACTGCAATGGATTTAACTATTTTTATTCTTACAGAATTCATGTGTTGTTTCCATGTCAGTTTGTTATCAAACCCTTCCCACACTCTTGCAATATTCTAAACAATGTTTCTAAACTATAAACACTCTAAATGAACGCAGCATATCATGATTTCAGCTCCCTGCCTCATCTGTTCTTTTCCACCTGCAAGCGCTCTTGGCCACGCCCACTTATCCGCTCTGCAAGAGATCAGCTGATCAGCTGCAGCAGGAAGTTTATCCTGCAGTATGGACTGCACAAAGGTGCAGCATGTGCTAAATAATTTTAAATAATTTATTTAAAATAAAAATGTCATGCCAATCGTGCGGCTCATCCATCAATCAGCCAATTGTGTGTCATGTCCAGTCTTTTTTTAATAAACCGTGATAGAGCAAGTCCGTGATAAATGATTTGCAAAGTAGCGAGGGACTACTGTATACATATTATATTACCGTATTTTTCAGACTATAGGGCGCACTTAAATTCCTTCAATTTTCTCAAAAATTGACAGTGAGCCTTATACAGTAATCAGGTATGCCTTATGTATTAATTCTGGATGCGCTTAATACCCTCGAACCGATTTTATGTGGTTATTGTGAATTAGTTGAATAAAGTTTGACTCATCTGACTGTTTTGTTTTGTTTTGTTTAATGTGCCTTATGTATGAAAATAGACCTGTTTAATGATATTGTGCTTTATAATCCGGTGTGCCTTAGTCCAAAAAATACAGTAGTGGTAGTTTTTAACAGCTCATGTTACATATTTTTCTTCTCATTTACATGTTTTGATGTTAAGATCCATTCATTGAACTCATGTAATATTCTTATTTTCCACGTAGATTTGAGATTCTTGCAGATACAGTGTATGTATATATATATATATATATATA
>JBBPBX010039818.1:0-12180 GCA_038048925.1 Garcialebias charrua | reverse complement strand
AGAAACTCCAAACTTTTCTAAAAACTCCTGAAAAGTTCCTGGAACTGGTCCAGAGTCTGAGCCCAGTTCCACCAGCTGCACGTTCATGAATGACATCATCAACAGAACAGCTGCACGTTCATGAATGACATCATCAACAGAACAACTGCACGTTCATGAATGACCTCATCAACAGAACAGCTGCACGTTCATGAATGACATCATCAACAGAACAGCTGCACGTTCATGAATGACATCATCAACAGAACAGCTGCACGTTCATGAATGACATCATCAACAGAACAGCTGCACGTTCATGAATGACATCATCAACAGAACAACTGCACGTTCATGAATGACATCATCAACAGAACAGCTGCACGTTCATGAATGACATCATCAACAGAACAACTGCACGTTCATGAATGACCTCATCAACAGAACAGCTGCACGTTCATGAATGACATCATCAACAGAACAACTGCACGTTCATGAATGACCTCATCAACAGAACAGCTGCACGTTCATGAATGACATCATCAACAGAACAGCTGCACGTTCATGAATGACATCATCAACAGAACAGCTGCACGTTCATGAATGACATCATCAACAGAACAGCTGCACGTTCATGAATGACATCATCAACAGAACAACTGCACGTTCATGAATGACCTCATCAACAGAACAGCTGCACGTTCATGAATGACATCATCAACAGAACAGCTGCACGTTCATGAATGACATCATCAACAGAACAGCTGCACGTTCATGAATGACATCATCAACAGAACAGCTGCACGTTCATGAATGACATCATCAACAGAACAACTGCACGTTCATGAATGACATCATCAACAGAACAGCTGCACGTTCATGAATGACATCATCAACAGAACAACTGCACGTTCATGAATGACCTCATCAACAGAACAGCTGCACGTTCATGAATGACATCATCAACAGAACAGCTGCACGTTCATGAATGACATCATCAACAGAACAGCTGCACGTTCATGAATGACATCATCAACAGAACAGCTGCACGTTCATGAATGACATCATCAACAGAACAGCTGCACGTTCATGAATGACATCATCAACAGAACAGCTGCACGTTCATGAATGACATCATCAACAGAACAGCTGCACGTTCATGAATGACATCATCAACAGAACAGCTGCACGTTCATGAATGACATCATCAACAGAACAGCTGCACGTTCATGAATGACATCATCAACAGAACAGCTGCACGTTCATGAATGACATCATCAACAGTTACAAACATGTTATTTTACTTTACTGTGAATCCTGTTTGGAGAAACATGTTAGTGCTGACGGTTCACGTGTAAAAACACAAACACAAACAACAACACAAACAACAACACAAAAAACACAAACAACAACGCAAACAACAGAAACAACAACACAAACAACAATGCAAACAACACAAACAACAATGCAAACGTAAACAACAATGCAAACAACAACACAAACAACAACAATGTAAACAACACAAACAACAACACAAACAGCACAAACAACAACACAAACAACACAAACAACAACACAAACTACACAAACAACAACACAAACGACAAAACAAAACACAAACGACAACACAAACAACAACACAAAAAACACAAACAACAACGCAAACAACAGAAACAACAACACAAACAACAATGCAAACAACACAAACAACAATGCAAACGCAAACAACAATGCAAACAACAACACAAACAACAACGCAAACAACAACGCAAACAACAACAATGTAAACAACACAGACAACAACACAAACGGCACAAACAACAACACAAACAACAAAACAAACAACACAAACGACAACACAAACAACACAAACAACAACACAAACTACACAAACAACAACACAAACAACAAAAACAACAACACAAACAACAATGCAAACAACAACGCAAACAACACAAACAACAACACAAACAACTTCCTGTTGAGACGAGACGCAGTCTGAGCTTCAGCCTCTTTAAAACGATTCTGGTGAATAAACTAGAACGAATGAATTTTTCAGCTGAAGGTCACCTGGAGGTGTGTGTGTCGTGTGTGTGTGTACCTCTGTGCTTTGTGTCTGAGGCACCAGCGGCGTGTCGTTCAGCTCCACGTTGAACAGGAAGAAGATAAAGCCGTACAGAGCCGGACCCAAACCGTTACAGAGACCTCTGATACCGGTGACCATCCCCTGGACCACACCTGAACACACACACACACACACACTATAAATCAATACCTAATCAGCTGATTGTTGTAAGGTGAACGTGTTTGTAAGGCAGGAGAACCACGTGAGTACTGAACTCACATCCAGCCCACGTGGTTTCTATGAAACTTTAAAAACTAATCACGGAGTCAAATCCAGTTTTTGTCTCCCAGTTTGGACGAAGACGAGGAGCAGCTCTGACGCTGCAGGAGGTCAAACTACCAAGAGCATAGGGCTGTAGTGATGCAATAATCTCACGATATGATACAATACACGATATTCTGCTCACGATACGATATATTGCGATATTCAACAAACAATACAATTAAAAAAACATTTGCGATTTTCTGAAAGATTTTAAAGGTACAGAGTGATTTTGGTGACATTTTGAGACTGTTATAGACTTGGATTGAATTAATTTAACTGAAAACTGATTAAAAGCACCAACTACACAATACTTGGCTCTGGTTGGACATGGACACAGACTTAAAGTCGACAGCTGGACAAAATGAATCAAAGAAGTGGTGAGAAAACATGTTTCTTTCAATTGAAACAGTAAAAACTGTAGCTTACATGCATTTGTAAAGTAAATAAAGTGCACCAAGTGCCCTGCTCTGAATAGTTTGAAACCTTTTTAACCTTGACACTTAACATCTGAAGGAATCACTCTAAGTGCTTGGTAAGTAAACAGTAATATGACTTCTCCAAAACAGTCTATAATTCAAGTAATGAAGAACATTTAACTTCAAATGCACCCATCTTAGCAGAGCAGCTTCAGGCCTGTAGATAGACCCTGAGTGAACTCTAAACAGAAAGTCTACTCTGCAGACCGACAGTTGGATGTTACGATACTTGCGGCTGAATATCGATTTTTTTTTCCTAGGAAAGAAAAAATCGATATATATCACAAAATCAATATTATTACACAGCCCTAGAAGAGCAGCTCTGACGCTGCAGGAGGTCAAACGGTTTGAAAGTTGATGTCATATTAAAAAAGTAAATAAAAGCTGCCCACGTGTGCAGCGTACCAACCACACTGAGCTCACCTTGCTCGTCAGCCGCGGCGTTGTGAGACACCAGAGCCGAGACTGCTGGGAAGGTGATGGAGGACATGGCTGCAAGTGTCCCTGCGGCCCACATCATCCTGAGGGCAGAACAGAACCGACCGTCAGGAAAACCAGTGACGGCTCGCAGAACTGAACCGGAGGGCGGACTCACCACGGCTCCGAGCCGAAGGCGTACCACAGCAGCTGGAGGATCTGGAAACCCAGGCCGAGCAGAACCGTGTTCTTCTTACCGATGGTCCTCATCAACACGCTGAGGAAGAGCGTCTGACGGAGACACACACACACACACACACACACACACAGAGCTTCATCCTCTTCCTCACCCGAGTCCCATCACAGAACCTTCATCGATCCAACATTAAACCTCTCAAACATCTGGACACGTCACAGCCTCTGTGTGTGTGTTAGGGCTGTAGTGATACAAGTGATACAATAATCTCACGATACGGTACACGATATTCAGCAAACGATACAATTCAATACACTTTTGCGATTTTCTGAAAGATTTTAGAAGGACAGAGTGATTTTGGTGACATTTTGTGACTGTTATCGACTTGGATTGAATTAATTTAACTGAAAACTGATTAAAAGCACCAACTACACAATACCTGGCTCTGGTTGGACATGGACACAGACTTAAAGTCGACAGCTGGACAAAATGAATCAAAGAAGTGGTGAGAAAACATGTTTCTTTCAATTGAAACAGTAAAAACTGTAGCTTACATGCATTTGTAAAGTAAATAAAGTGCACCAAGTGCCCTGCTCTGAATAGTTTGAAACCTTTTTAACCTTGACACTTAACATCTGAAGGACACTAGTGGCTGGATGACCTAATCACTCTCCCGGCGAAGCAAGCAGTGAGTGAGCAGGGTGACAGTTGGATGTTAAGATATTTTTTTATTTAATTTTTTTGTTATGATACTTGCGGATGAATATCGATTTTTTTCTAGGAAAGAAAAAATCGATATATATCGCGATATCGATATTATTATATCGAGGCTAGCCTGTATAAATAAAGGTTGAATGAATGAATGAATGAATTATGCAGCCCTAGTGTGTATGTGTGTGTGTGTGTGTACCTGGGCGATGATGGAGAGGATTCCCACCATGGCGATGAAGCCGGCGATGGCTTCAGATGAAAACTGGATGACCTGAAACAGAAAAACAAAGACCTGCTGATGGTGGACAACGTTTCCGTGTGGACACAAATGCCCGCATGTCGTTCACATGTCAGAGCTGTGAACACGCTGCTGAAGCAGAGGCTGCTCGTGTTCAGTTATAATGGAAACAACTGTAAAGAATAAAGACTGTTCAAATGTAGACTGGAGAAAATAAACACATTAAATGAGCGACATGAGCAGGTCAAATTAAACTTTATTATTTTATTTATGAGGTTCATGTTTCATGACGTAACATTTGTTGAATTCACTGGTGGAGCAACATTTTCATAAATAAATGAAAAATATTGTGACAAAAACTGACAAATTTCAGCAAAGTTACAGAAAAAACTCTTTCAGGACAGTTTTGTTTAAAAGGATGTTCAGCAGCTCAACGTGCATGTGTGTGTGTGTGTGAGTAAGTGTGTTACCTGCTTCAGGTAGAGGAAGAAGCTGGAGTACTGTCCAGCTTCAGGCAGGTAGGACAGGAAAACGGTGACACAGATCAGCAGCACCGTGGAGTCTTTACCTACTCGACGCAGCGACTGAACACAAAATCAATCTGTCAATCAATCAATCAATCAATATGTTGATCAATCTGTCAATCAATCAACTGAGCGTCAGCTACTCCCTCTCAGCGGGAGGTTCAATCTGTTTTCATGTTCCTGTTGGATGAAAAGTCTCGATAAACTCACGGAGAAGGGGTCGGCCTGCTCCCAGGAGATGGGAAACCCCCAGGACGACAGCCTCATCTTGTCCGGCAGAGACTCGGGGACTAGGAAGAACACGAAGGCGATGTCGGCCACAGCGATCACCGTGGCAACCAGGACCACCACGCTGTCTCCGTAATGAGAGGACAGGTAGGCCCCGATGGCCGGGCTCGTCACCAGACTGGCAGCGAAGGTCGCCGACACCTGAACAGAATTTAATTCAACGAAAAAGGTTAACTCGTTTCATCTGGACCAGTTTCTTTACATGAGACATGTTTCATCTCCATCCAGAGGACTTCATCAGTCTACAGCCTGCCAACCAGATCTGTCCTATAACCTTCACTGTTTCAAGACAACCTCCTGCTGGGATCTCACAAGTAGACTTAATAAGTGCAAACACACCCATCCAAAACAATCGTCACATGCAAGGGACGTTATTATGTAGTAGTAATTTAATTCAGTTTATTTCTGTAAATTCAAAACAGAAGTCGTTTCAGGACACTGAACAGAAACATTCACACTTTATTAAAGACTAGTGATAAAAGTTCTCCATCTCAGGAAGCAGCAGATTGTGTTGAGTCTTCACGTCGTCACAGTCTGATCCTGAGCAAGCACAAAGGAGACAGTGGGAAGGAAAACCTCCCTTTAACAGAAGAAACCTGCAGAACCAGCTCTGGACGAGCGAACATTTGCTTCAACCGGCAATTTGTTTCAGCAGCAGAGACGTCCCACTCTAACGGCTCTCTTTATTTTAATACAATAAATAAATACATGTTTTTATTTCATCGGAGGGTTTTAGTCATGAAAACAGAAAAATAATCCTGAGGGTTTCACACCAGCTTACAAATCCTATTTTTATTTTACAAAAAAAGAGCAGTAAGAATTATTATCAGAAAAAATTATATATCCATCAAACATATTGTTTCATAAACTAAAGATATTGAAGTTCTATGATTTGGTTGATTATAGCATTTTGCTATTTATGTATAGGGCTCATAAAAAGATATTGCCTGTAAATATACAAGTAAATTTTGTTAAAAGGGAGAGTACGGTACTTATTTTCTTATAGGGACAGAAATGTTTGTGAAGCCTTGTTGTCATACCAGTTTGAAGGAGCGGTGTCCAATAATTCAAGGAACAAGATTGTGGAATGGTCTGGAAGAAAATGTTAAAACAGCCAGATCTTGGTATATATTTAAGATTGTTAAAAGTGATTTTTTTTAGAAAGAATATGAAAACTAGCATAAGAATTTATATGAATCGTAGTTTGTGTTGATGTAGTCTTTAATTTGATGATGTAGTTAGCTTTGTTCTTTGGTAAATTATTGTTGCGAGTATAATTGGGTAAAAAGGGGCAGAGATTATAAGATTGTTCTTCAGCTGCTGCCTTTAATTTTATTTTGAATGTATGTTTTTTTTATTTTTTGAGTTGTTGACTTGATTTTAATGAATACTGTACATTTCAATAAATAAATAAATTAATAAATAAAAGTCCTTCAAAGGAACGACGCAGGAACAGATTCACACCAGCAGGGGGCGGTGTTGTTTCATTCATCAGTTACTTCTACAGGAAACAAACTGCACGTGTTCATTTATCTTAAACTTTATTGAAGAGCAAATAAAGAGCCTGAACATCTGAACATGGAGCAGGTCGTGAGAAGAACCTGAATGTGGGATCACATCAGGTCCAGAACCACGTCTGCTCCTGCTGGTGTCGTTACACTGACCCCTCTACTGTGAGGAGTGTGTGTGTGTGTGGTTACAGTTACCAGTCCATATGCCGTGCTCCTCTCATGCTCCTCTGTGATGTCGGCGACATAGGCAAAAATCACCGAAAAGGTCACAGAGAAAATCCCTGAGACAGAGATCAGAGCGAAGTACCACCTGAAGACACAAACACACACATACACACACACACAGTTTCATTGTATTATTAATTTTTTTAAATCAACTTAACCTGCACATCTTCCTCACTCAAGAGTACTGTAATTTATTTCAGGTGGTTCAGTTTCTACAGACGTTACGGTCGCACAACGAACCGCGAGTTGAACCGCGGAGCCGAAACACCGGAGCGACACTAAAAGACAACAGATGAGAAGAAAACCCGGAGAGTCACTAAAAGACAACAGCTGAGAAGAAACACCGGAGCGTCACTAAAAGACAACAGCTGAGAAGAAACACCGGAGCGTCACTAAAAGACAACAGGTGAGAAGAAACACCGGAGCGTCACTAAAAGACAACAGCTGAGAAGAAACACCGGAGCGTCACTAAAAGACAACAGCTGAGAAGAAACACCGGAGCGTCACTAAAAGACAACAGATGAGAAGAAACACCGGAGCGTCACTAAAAGACAACAGATGAGAAGAAACACCGGAGCGTCACTAAAAGACAACAGATGAGAAGAAACACCGGAGCGTCACTAAAAGACAACAGATGAGAAGAAACACCGGAGCGTCACTAAAAGACAACAGCTGAGAAGAAACACCGGAGCGTCACTAAAAGACAACAGCTGAGAAGAAACACCGGAGCGTCACTAAAAGACAACAGATGAGAAGAAACACCGGAGCGTCACTAAAAGACAACAGATGAGAAGAAACACCGGAGCGTCACTAAAAGACAACAGATGAGAAGAAACACCGGAGCGTCACTAAAAGACAACAGATGAGAAGAAACACCGGAGCGTCACTAAAAGACAACAGCTGAGAAGAAACACCGGAGCGTCACTAAAAGACAACAGATGAGAAGAAACACCGGAGCGTCACTAAAAGACAACAGATGAGAAGAAACACCGGAGCGTCACTAAAAGACAACAGATGAGAAGAAACACCGGAGCGTCACTAAAAGACAACAGATGAGAAGAAACACCGGAGCGTCACTAAAAGACAACAGATGAGAAGAAACACCGGAGCGTCACTAAAAGACAACAGATGAGAAGAAACACCGGAGCGTCACTAAAAGACAACAGCTGAGAAGAAACACCGGAGCGTCACTAAAAGACAACAGATGAGAAGAAACACCGGAGCGTCACTAAAAGACAACAGATGAGAAGAAACACCGGAGCGTCACTAAAAGACAACAGATGAGAAGAAACACCGGAGCGTCACTAAAAGACAACAGATGAGAAGAAACACCGGAGCGTCACTAAAAGACAACAGATGAGAAGAAACACCGGAGCGTCACTAAAAGACAACAGGTGAGAAGAAACACCGGAGCGTCACTAAAAGACAACAGGTGAGAAGAAACACCGGAGCGTCACTAAAAGACAACAGCTGAGAAGAAACACCGGTGCGTCACTAAAAGACAACAGATGAGAAGAAACACTGGAGCGTCACTAAAAGACAACAGATGAGAAGAAACACCGGAGCGTCGCTAAAAGACAACAGGTGAGAAGAAACACCGGAGCGTCACTAAAAGACAACAGCTGAGAAGAAACACCGGAGCGTCACTAAAAGACAACAGCTGAGAAGAAACACCGGAGCGTCACTAAAAGACAACAGATGAGAAGAAACACCGGAGCGTCACTAAAAGACAACAGATGAGAAGAAACACCGGAGCGTCACTAAAAGACAACAGATGAGAAGAAACACCGGAGCGTCACTAAAAGACAACAGATGAGAAGAAACACCGGAGCGTCACTAAAAGACAACAGATGAGAAGAAACACCGGAGCGTCACTAAAAGACAACAGATGAGAAGAAACACCGGAGCGTCACTAAAAGACAACAGATGAGAAGAAACACCGGAGCGTCACTAAAAGACAACAGATGAGAAGAAACACCGGAGCGTCACTAAAAGACAACAGATGAGAAGAAACACCGGAGCGTCACTAAAAGACAACAGATGAGAAGAAACACCGGAGCGTCACTAAAAGACAACAGATGAGAAGAAACACCGGAGCGTCACTAAAAGACAACAGATGAGAAGAAACACCGGAGCGTCACTAAAAGACAACAGATGAGAAGAAACACCGGAGCGTCACTAAAAGACAACAGATGAGAAGAAACACCGGAGCGTCACTAAAAGACAACAGATGAGAAGAAACACCGGAGCGTCACTAAAAGACAACAGATGAGAAGAAACACCGGAGCGTCACTAAAAGACAACAGATGAGAAGAAACACCGGAGCGTCACTAAAAGACAACAGATGAGAAGAAACACCGGAGCGTCACTAAAAGACAACAGATGAGAAGAAACACCGGAGCGTCACTAAAAGACAACAGATGAGAAGAAACACCGGAGCGTCACTAAAAGACAACAGATGAGAAGAAACACCGGAGCGTCACTAAAAGACAACAGATGAGAAGAAACACCGGAGCGTCACTAAAAGACAACAGATGAGAAGAAACACCGGAGCGTCACTAAAAGACAACAGATGAGAAGAAACACCGGAGCGTCACTAAAAGACAACAGATGAGAAGAAACACCGGAGCGTCACTAAAAGACAACAGATGAGAAGAAACACCGGAGCGTCACTAAAAGACAACAGCTGAGAAGAAACACCGGAGCGTCACTAAAAGACAACAGATGAGAAGAAACGTCTTCACCTGCTCAGACTCATGTGAACATTTGTTTCATGTGTTCAGTGAAAATAAAATTCCTCCCAGTTCAAATGTGACCTGAGAGCAGCTGGTCCCAGTCCAACAGAACCACTGGAGTCCTGCTGGTCTGGAACTGTCCACCACGTTACTCTGACAACTCGCCGACTTCATTCATTCATCTCATAAAATCAAATCCTTTTACTCTGCGTCATAAAAAGTGAATGATGTGAATTAAACTCAGTTTTATGAGTAAGATAAAAATCAGCATTTGTAAGTAAAATAAAAACTTTTTAAATATTTAAAATAGTGTTTCCTTTTCTCTCCAGTTCACCTGGAAATAAATGCAGAGCCTCTTCAGCTCTGATTCCAACGCCATGAAGAACATTTCCTTTACTACTACTTACAACTAACTACTACTACTACTACTAACAACTAACAACTACTACTACTAACAACTACTACTACTAACAACTAACTACTACTACTACTATCAACTACTAACTACTAACCACATACTAACTACTAACCACACACTAACTACTAACCACCACCACCACAAACAACAACAACAGCCTCCGCCTCTCTCCGGTGGTTTGACAGGCATGTCCCCCAGGATGGAGACCCTGGAGCAGACCCATGTGTTCTGGGAACACCTCGGGGTTCCTGGGAGGAGCTGGAGGTCTGTGACCCGACCACAGGGAAGGAGAAGACGACACCCCCTGATGAAGACTCAACATCTGTGTGACGTCGCCTGAAGGCAACACTTTCACCTTGATGAGATCATTCATCGGACCTGACTGATCCAGAACATTTATTAACCTCAGTCTAAAATGTGTCAGAAGACGGAACAACACGTGAAAATATTAAAGTCCAACCCCGACTGGTTGTGGTTCTGCAGCCTGAAGCACTGAGCTTCAGACGGGTCTGTTGACGGAGCGTCTGCACGTCAACCAGTCAGTGAGGAGCAGGACTCTCATGGAGGCTTTCTGACAGAACCATGAAGATCTGCAGACAGGAGGAGGACGACCCCTGGGAGCAGCAGCTCACATGAACATCATGTGACGCTTCAAACTGCAGCAGCCGAGCTCTGGATCAGAACCACAGAGAACCAGTCCCAGCAGAACTAAACAAACAGAGCTTTACTCATTAAATTAACGTTCTGTCTTTAAGATCCTTCACAAGACGCAGCTCATTAAACTTCAGACTGAAGTTCCTCTCAGAGGATCTCTGATGAACGTTTAATGTTTTTCAGAACATGAATAAATCAACTTGAAGGTCACTTCTCGTCATGTAACTGGATCTGACCTGATGTCAACGTTTAACCAGAACCACTTCTGGGAACGCTCCAGCACAACCATCGGCTAACAGACAACAACCGTACGGTAATTAAGCTTCAGCCTCCGACATCAGGCTGAACTGGGAGTTTACAACACAAAAAGAAAATATCTGAGTAAAAATGACTGAAAACATGTTTGATAAAAAAAATTTAAAAAAAAAAATTAAGATAAAACTTTACCTAAAAAACACTAAGTTTGGCTTTTGGTTTTACTTTTAATCCCAAAATAACTTTCGGACATTTTGACTTTAATCTTGGATTATTCTTTAAACTTATATCTAGAAACAGAAACATCTTTCTTATTTTTCCCTCGTCAGTGGTCTCCATGAGAGTCCTCCTCCATGTGTCCTCTGTCCTCTCTCTGTCCTCTCTCTGTCCTCTCTGTCCTCTCTCCAACTACCTTCATGTCCTCTCTAACTGCATCCATATATCTCCTCTTTGTCTTTTTCCTGGCAGCTGCATTTCTAACATCCTTCTACCAATATACCCACTGTCCCTCCTCTGGACATGTCCAAACTACTGTCCCTCCTCTGGACATGTCCAAACCATCTCAGTCTGGCCTCCCTAACTTTATCTCCCAGTTGTTCAACATGTGCTGTACCTCTGATTGTCTCATTCCTGATCTTATCCATCCTTGTCACTCCTAAGGAGAACCTCTCAGCATCTTCATTTCTGACACTTCCAATTCTGTCTCCTGTCTTTGTGTCCATGTCTCTGTCTCTTGTCTTTTTGTCCATGTCTCTGTCTCCTGTCTTTGTGTCCATGTCTCTGTCTCCAGACCATACAAGGTCTTGTAAACCTTTCCTTAGACATTTCAACTGTTCTGCAGACCAACTACAAGAATCTCTCCAGAATCAAAACTTTAGATGTGGACTCACCAGGGGCTGATCCTCATGAAGGGGATGGGGGCGCAGGTGAAGAAGACAGTGACGAGGAGGAAGGACTTCCTGCCCCAGGTGTCTGACAGCGCACCAATCAGAGGAGCCGACAAAAACGACAGGAAGCCCTGCGCGGCGGCGGCGAGAGAGGAACGTTAGAAACAACATGTGAATCATCTGGTTAGATGTTCAAAACAACATGTGAATCATCTGGTTAGATGTTCAAAACAACATGTGAATCATCTGGTTAGATGTTCAAAACAACATGTGAATCATC
>JBBPBX010039817.1:18905-29695 GCA_038048925.1 Garcialebias charrua | reverse complement strand
AATTTCTGTAGCTTTTAGTGCGGGCCCTTGTCTAATAAGAACTAAAATGTTTGAAACTGTTACTAACAGCACAAGAATATGAATTAGATTTTATGATAAGATAAATGTTCACAATAAGTTCCTCTGTGAAACCTTTAAGTTGTGTCAAATAAAAATTACCCATTTTCATGCTTGAATTAAAATAGTCTCTGCTATTATTGAAGGCATCAATGTTCTGGTGCAGATCCAGCAGAACTGTGGATCAAATGTTAGAGGTTACATTTAAGCACACTTGATCTAAAAACACACAAAAATAAGATAATTCATTGTTTAGAGCAAGAAGCAGAAGAGCTCTAACCTGATAAAACCTTTATCGGTTCCTTTGTCACATTTCTGGTGTTCAGCACTGCGTCTAGAAAAATAAAAAGTTAATTGTGTTTTGTTTTTCTTTACTCAAAGTGAAGTCTATCAGGGATTTACCGGAGTTGGCCTCTGTGTCCAGACGTCTCTCGGAGTTGCTGTCGTTCATGTTTTCAGCTGCCTGTGATTGTGATTCTAAATACACATAAAAACTGAAAAGGTTTGTTCACAAATGAAACAAATGTTGTTGGCAGAGTGTTTTTCTGCCACTCAAATGTCTGCATACCAATTTTTAAATGAAGTTCTTCAAAGGCTGTGATGTTTAATGGACCTCTGCCAACACCGTCTGGGTACGCTGTTGGTCGAACTGGAGGATCAAAAGAAACAAGGAGATTTTATTAAATTAAGATCCAATTTATGAGTAAATGACTTGAAAAGTCATTTAACTGGTTTCTAAATAAGCTTCATAATTAACCTGTTAATGATTTATTATATTTTTCTGTTGTTTCTGAGCTGGTGTCAATCCAGGCCGTATGTTCATAGACTGGACGAGGCGATACCAACTCTGCAAAATATAAAAATAAAAAAATTAAATAGTTCAAAACTCCAAACTAAGCACTGGTAAAGATTTAAATTTGAAGAGAGAAAATGTTATTAGATGTGTGGTATTTAAACTGATTAATTTTAACCCAAAAACTAATAAATGCTGTACCGTACATTATTACCTTCTGTCGTGGTTCGTTCAGTGACATTTCTGCTGCCACTGAAGGCATCACTGTTGCCACTTGAGCTTACTGTAGGTATCACTGTAGGATGAAACAAAGATGCCATACTTTTTGTGGAGTGCTGAAGAGAAATCTGCATTTTTATCATTTTATTTTCACATAATTCAGTTTGTGTTTCTTGGAGTTATTACCATTCGAAGCATTTTTGATGTTTTCGTCTCTTCGAGCTGTCAGTGTGTCTGAGAGGAGAAAGACATTTGTTGTTTTCATACAAACAGCAAAAAGAAAAACTGGTTACAATCTTATTGTGAAAGCTGTTAAAAAATTGTTTTCAAATAAGGTCTAAATGTTCAAGGAGATGAGGCTAAATAAATTTCAGCAAAACTCAAATGCATAAGGAAAATTCTTCTTCTTCTTCCGGCTGTTACCTCTTCAGGGGTCACCACAGCGAGCATCCTCCACCTCACTCTGTCCTCTGCATCCTCTGTCTTCACTCCAACTACCTTCATGTCCTCTCTAACTGCATCCATATATCTCCTCTTTGGCCTTCCTCTTTGTCTTTTTCCTGGCAGCTGCATTTCTAACATCCTTCTACCAATATACCCACTGTCCCTCCTCTGGACATGTCCAAACCATCTCAGTCTGGCCTCCCTAACTTTATCTCCCAGTTGTTCAACATGTGCTGTACCTCTGATGATCTCATTCCTGATCTTATCCATCCTTGTCACTCCTAAGGAGAACCTCAGCATCTTCATTTCTGCTACTTCCAGTTCTTTCTCCTGTCTTTTTGTCAATGACACTGTCTCCAGACCATACAACATAGCTGGTCTCACCACTGTCTTGTAAACTTTTCCTTTGACCTTT
Organism: Garcialebias charrua; assembly: GCA_038048925.1. Taxonomy (NCBI): domain Eukaryota; kingdom Metazoa; phylum Chordata; class Actinopteri; order Cyprinodontiformes; family Rivulidae; genus Garcialebias; species Garcialebias charrua. The sequence continues at coordinate 27,767 of JBBPBX010039817.1, read as the reverse complement.
GCTGACACCTTTTTGTCACAAATCACTCCTGAAACTTTTCTCCATCCTGCCTGGACTCTCTTTTTCACCTCTTTACCACATTCCCCATTTTCCTGGACAGTGGACCCCAAGTACTTGAAGTCCTGCACCTTTGTGACCTCTGATCCTTGTAGCCTCACTGTTCCACTGGCCTCCCTCTCATTCACACACATGTACTCTGTCTTACTACGGCTGACTTTCATTCCTCTTCTTTCAAGTGCATACCTCCACCTCTCCAAGTTCTCTTCCACCTGTTCCCTGTTCTCACCACAGATCACAATGTCATCTGCAAACATCATAGTCCATGGGGATTCCTGCCTGACCTCATCTGTTAGTCGGTCCATCACCAGAGCAAACAAGAAGGGGCTCAGAGCCGATCCTTGATGCACTCCCACCTCCACCTTGAAGCTATCTGTCACTCCTACAGCACATCTCACCACTGTCCTGCTGTCCTCATACATGTCCTGTACCAGTCTAACATACTTTTCTGCCACTCCAGATTTCCTCATGCAATACCACACCTCCTCTCTTGGCACCCTGTCATATGCTTTTTCTAAATCCACAAACACACAATGGAGTTCTTTCTGACCCTCTCTGTACTTCTCTATCAACATCCTCAAAGCAAAGATGGCATCTGTGGTGCTCTTTCTTGGCATGAAACCATACTGCTGCTCACAGATAGTCACCTCTTGTCTAAGTCTTGCTTCCACAACTCTCTCCCAGATCTTCATCGCCCCTGTAGTTGCTACAACTCTGTATATCCCCCTTGTTCTTAAAAATGGGCACAAGCACACTTCTTCTCCTTTCCTCGGGCATTTTCTCACCCTTAAATGTAATATTTGAGTCAAAAACCTCACTGCCATCTCTCCAAGACATTTCCAAACCTCCACTGGTATGTCATCAGGTCCTACTGCACTTTGAGATTTTTATTAATGAAAAGTGCATTATAAATGGAATACATTATTATTATTATTATTACTGCCTTCCCCTTCTTCATTCTGTTCAGAGCTTTCCAGACTTCACCCTCACTAATCTTTCCCACTTCCTGGTCCACAGTTTCCATGACCTCTACTCTTCTTTCTCTTTCATTCTCTTCATTCATTAGCTCTTCAAAGTACTCCTTCCATCTTCCTGTCACACTCTCCTCACTTGTTAGAACATTCCCATTCCCATCTTTAATAAGCCTAACCTGTTGCACATCCTTTCCAGCCTGATCCCTCTGTCTTGCCAATCGGTACAAGTCCTTCTCGCCCTCTTTAGTGTCCAGTCTCCCATACAACTCATTGTACGCCCTCTGCTTTGCCTTAGCTACTTCCCTCTTTGCTCTATGTCCCATCTCCTTATATTCCTGTCTCCTCTCTTCAGTCCTCTCACTGTCATATTTCTTCTTGGCTAATCTCTTTCTTTGAATGGCGTCCTGCACTTCACTATTCCACCACCAGGTTTCCTTATCATCCATTCTCTGTCCAGATGACACACCAAGTACCTTCCTACCTGTCTCTCTAATTACTGTTGCTGTAGTAGCCCAGTCACTTGGAAGCTCTTTCTTACCACCCAGAGCCTTTAACAGCTCGTCTCTGAATTTCTCACAACATTCTTCCTTCTTTAGCTTCCACCATTTGGTCTTCTTCTCTGATTTTACTCTTTTTCTCTTCTTCGCAACAACAGTCATTCTACACACAACCATCCGATGCTGTCTGGCCACGCTCTCCCCTGCCACAACCTTACAGTCTCCAATCTCCCTCAGGTTTCCTCTTCTACACAGAATGTAGTCGACCTGTGTACTCCTTCCTCCACTCTTATAGGTCACTCTATGTTCCTCCCTCTTTTGGAAATAGGTGTTGACTATAGCCATTTCCATTCTCTTGGTAAAATCCACCACCATCTGTCCTTCCTGGTTTCTTTCCTTGACACCAAACCTACCCATCACTTCCTCATCCCCTCTGTTTCCTTCACCAACATGTCCATTCAGGTCTGCTCCAATCACCACTCTTTCCTCCCTGGGAATACTCTCTATCACTTCATCCAGATCTTTCCAAAATGTATCTTTCTCCTCCCCATCACATCCAACCTGTGGAGCATAACCACTGACTATGTTTAGCATCAGACCTTCTACTTCTACCTTCAGACACATCACCCTATCTGACACTCTCTTCACTTCTACTACATTATTTGCCAACTCCTCCTTCAGGACCACCCCTACTCCATTTTTCTTTCTATCCACACCATGGTAAAACAGTTTGAACCTTGCTACAATACTGCGAGCCTTGCTGCCCTTCCACTTAGTCTCTTGGACACATAAAACATCTACCTTCCTTCTCTGCATTATGTCAGCCAGCTCTCTACCTTTGTCTGTCATTGTCCCCACATTTAGAGTTGCAACCCTCAGTCCTACATTCTTCACTTTCCTCCTCTCCTCTGTCTCCTGACACGTTTCCCTCCTCGGGGTCTTCGACAAACAGTAGCACAATTTCTGCCGGCACCCTGTTTGTCAACAGCACCAGTGGCGGTCGTTGCCGGGCCTCAACCGATCCGGTGGTTTCATGTTGATGAACTCGTATTGTGGTTTTGGCAAAAGTGTTTTACATCGGATGCCATTCCTGACACAACCCTCACCATTTACCCGGGCTTGGGACTGGCACAAGAGATACACTGGCTTGTGCTCCCTAGTGGCTGGTTTGCATAAGGAAAAATTATAAAATTTTGAAATTCAGTAAATAAATAAATAACATTTATAGACAATAAACATAAATTACTTACTCAATAAAGCAATAAAATAAAAAAAACACTTGATTTAGGATTTTTGACAGAAATTAAGTAGAATTGAACTTTTTGAACATTGTCACCTATTTTATTTGTTTACAGCCATTTCATGTACGCTGCATAAAGATGGAACAATTTTATTTCCACTTGTTCTGTTTTCCAATAGACAATGAAATTCTGTAAAACATTTTCTGAACACATATTTCACTTGATGTACTTTAAATTTTGAGTAAAGCCTAAGTAATACTGTTACATTGAAGTTGATTATCTTTGCATTAGGATACAAAAGTTCTCTTTGTGTTAAGGTTTGTACCGTTTGAAACGTTGGTTTGATGCACGTGTTCTCTGATGGTCGTGTGTCTCATGTCAGTGGGACAACAGGCAGGACACGGTGGACCAGGGAAACCTTTCGCACATACAAATAATCAAAAACAACTTTTTATTGCATAATAGTAGAGACATGGTATCATCAAGCTTACAAACAACTTAGTAACGTCTTTAAAAACTGCACCAAAGACAAAGATTCTCAAGAGAAACAAATGTATCCATTGTTTCAAATCTAAATGTTAAATGTCTTGAGCTGGGTTGTCTCTAAAGATAATTAGTTGTAGATGTACATCAAAGTGTTACTTTCTGAGCGTTTCTTTTAAATCAATCCACTGTTTATTTTGCTGTTCCAGGGGTCTGCAATCTGCGGCTCTAGAGCCACATGCGGCACATGCGGCTCTTTGGTCCCTCTTCAGTGGCTCTTTAAAGCTTTGACCAAAATAGACAAAACTAAATTTTATTGGTTATAGAAAACAACAAAAAAAGATTAGTTCTAACATTTTCCTGTCATTTCTTTTGCAAATATGTGACCACTGGAGTGAGTATACAAGAATATCAGCCTCAGCACCATGGGACACAGAGCCTTTTCTCACTCTGCTCCCCAACTCTGAAACGCTCTTCCCCCAGACATCCATAACATTGACTGCCTTCTGACCTTCAAATCAAAACTCATCTGTTCAAGTTAGCCTTCTCACTTTAATTTTTTCTTTTTATGTAGTTATTTTATATATATATTTTGTGTTTTTAATTGACTTTAATTTTTCTTTTTAAATAGTTATTTTATATTGTTTTTATTGTGTTTTTAATGCCGTGAAGTGTCCTTGAGTGTTTTGAAAGGCGCTACCAAATAAAATGCATTATTATTATTAAGAAGTAAAACACTTTAACTTGATGCTTTATTTCTTTGTATGAAGAACTATCTGCATATAGATTATTATTGTTTTTTTGTGTTTTTTTACAAAAATGGTAAAAACTGATTTTCACCCCTTCTTTACAAAAATCTGGTATTTTACTTTAATCTTCTTCTTCTTTTGGCTGCTCCCTGCGTTATGGGTCGCCATAGCGAACTAAGTTGCACAAAGACTTGGCAATTATTTTTACGCCAGATGCCCTTCCAGACGCAACCACAGACCACCAAGCTACCACTGCCCTCTGTGTGGAGAAGAGAGCTGCTGTCTAGTACACCCGGAGGAGCAGATGGTGGGGGTTAAGGGCCTTGTTCAAGGGCCCAGAGTGGAGCAAATGAGGGTGGGGACAGGCATGGGTGTTTCACCAATCCCACCCACATTTTTGATGTTGTCCGTACAGAGATTGAACCGGTGATTCTTCGATCACATGCCCATGTCTTTTACTTTAAATGTTAAAAAAATCATTAGATATCTTTTGCTTTATAATGTCACAACTTCTGGCCACAAAAGCCCCCTCCAGCAAACCTAAAGTGTGTCATGGACCACCAGTTGATAACCACAGTTATTGGTTGTTGTGGCGCCGGACACATTTAAATATAGTGAAGGAAGACATAAAAAGGGCTCTTTTGATCGTAAAGGTTGCAGACCCCTGTTCCAGACAAATGAACACACTCATAAACAAGCAAAACTATTGTTGCTTTTGGAGGTGGACAATCACATCAAAAACATATCACCTTCATGGGCACAAGCTCATTTAGGATGGACTGAGACAGAATGGATACATGCCTTTCAGGATGCTGAGTTTCACAAACACTGTCCCTCAGGCTAAACAGACATGTTGTGCCACCCATATCATGGCAGATGTGCAGCCAACATATAAAATATAAAACATATAAAAGAGTTGGTTATATGAATTGTTTATTGGAGTATAACCAGTTTGAGGCTTTAGCTGTGAACATCAGTTTGAAAGGAGGTCAGCCCTTAACTGTTGTAGGTTGTTATCGTCCCCCCTCCGCAACACCTGAAGCTCTATCCTCCCTGACTGAATTCATAGGAAATTTAAAACACAATGAGATTGTTATGGCAGGAGATTTCAACATTGACTGGAATAAGTCGACCCCCCTCTGTGATAAATTCAGGGAATGTTGCCTATCTCTCAATCTAACACAACTTATCGATTCTCCCACCAGACCAAACTTAAAATGTCCCGAAAAATCTTCCACCTTAGATCTGTTTTTCACAAATGCACCTCACAAATTTCCTGGTATAGGTGTATTTGCTAACGTTTTGAGTGATCATTCCGTAATAGCAGCTCTTAGATCTACTAAACTTCCACCTGCTAAGCCCAGAATAATCCAAAAAAGGGATTTGAAACGTTTCTGTGAACAGTCATTCCTTTGGGATCTATCCCACTTTGATTGGCAACGTATCCTACAAATCAATGACGTGAACACCGCTTGGAACTATTTTCATGATAGTTTCATTGACTTTGTAAACAAACACGCTCCTTTCCGGCAGTTCAGGATAAAGGGCCGTGACAGCCCCTGGTTTACTCCTGAACTAGCTGATCTCCTGCACTGGAGAGATCATCTTTGGGCAGCAGCAAGAAAATCACACTCAGACACTGATTGGTTGAAATTTCGGCAGCTAAGGAATAAATGCACAACTGCCATTAAAGCTGCAAAACGTAACTACTTCTTATCTCAGACCTCCAAAAATCTAAACGATCCTAAAAAATTCTGGAAAACCATTAAATCTCTCTCAGGCACCCCCCAATCATCTGACCTCCCATCACAATTTCTTGTTGACTCTGTTCCTGTGTCAAATAAGCACGAGATCCTGAACTGTTTCAATAAACATTTTGTTGCTTCTAGTTCTTTATTTGATACAGTTACAAACGGAAAATCGGCCACTTTATCTAATAATCAAACTTCAACAAATCAAATCCCTCCTACAAGCCAACCATCTGTTAATCACACCTTCTCTTTTTCTCCATTCTCAGTCAGTGAGGTAAATAAACTGTTAAATGATCTTGATCCTAAAAAATCTGCAGGTCCAGATGAACTTCCACCTTATTTCTTAAGGCTGGCTGCTCATATCATCACAGTCCCTGTGACCCACATCTTTAATCTGTCCATAAGCCAAAACACCATTCCGGATGCTTGGAAAACAGCCTTTGTTCTTCCTTTGCTGAAGGGAGGTGACCCCACCTCATTGAACAATTATCGACCGATCTCTAAACTCTGCATCTTAGCCAAGGTTCAAGAAAAACTGATAAACTCTCAGATCAAAAACTATCTGGACTCATTTAACATCTTACCTCTTCATCAATCTGGTTTCAGGAAAAAACACAGCACAACAACTGCTTCTCTGAAGGTTCTGAATGATGTTGTTGAAGCATTGGATGCTAAGGACTATTGTGCTGCACTTTTCTTAGACCTGTCTAAAGCTTTTGACACTGTGGATCATAACATCCTGTGTCATAAGCTCTCAGAAATCGGTTTCTCTGATCACACCATCGGTTGGTTTTCTAACTATCTTTCCAATCGGAGGCAATGTGTTCAACATAACGGTGCTTCTTCCAGCTATTTAACAGTTAAAAATGGTGTACCACAAGGCTCAGTTTTAGGACCAACTCTCTTTACAATCTACATAGCTAATGTAGGTCACTGCATCCCTGATGCATCCTTACATTTCTATGCTGATGATACAGTTGTTTATTGCCGAGCTAAAACAGTAGCTAAGGNTCCAGATGAACTTCCACCTTATTTCTTAAGGCTGGCTGCTCATATCATCACAGTCCCTGTGACCCACATCTTTAATCTGTCCATAAGCCAAAACACCATTCCGGATGCTTGGAAAACAGCCTTTGTTCTTCCTTTGCTGAAGGGAGGTGACCCCACCTCATTGAACAATTATCGACCGATCTCTAAACTCTGCATCTTAGCCAAGGTTCAAGAAAAACTGATAAACTCTCAGATCAAAAACTATCTGGACTCATTTAACATCTTACCTCTTCATCAATCTGGTTTCAGGAAAAAACACAGCACAACAACTGCTTCTCTGAAGGTTCTGAATGATGTTGTTGAAGCATTGGATGCTAAGGACTATTGTGCTGCACTTTTCTTAGACCTGTCTAAAGCTTTTGACACTGTGGATCATAACATCCTGTGTCATAAGCTCTCAGAAATCGGTTTCTCTGATCACACCATCGGTTGGTTTTCTAACTATCTTTCCAATCGGAGGCAATGTGTTCAACATAACGGTGCTTCTTCCAGCTATTTAACAGTTAAAAATGGTGTACCACAAGGCTCAGTTTTAGGACCAACTCTCTTTACAATCTACATAGCTAATGTAGGTCACTGCATCCCTGATGCATCCTTACATTTCTATGCTGATGATACAGTTGTTTATTGCCGAGCTAAAACAGTAGCTAAGGCTTTCCAGTTACTACAATCCGCTTTTGACATCATCCAGTCAGATTTGTTCCGTCTCAAACTTGTCCTAAATGCTGATAAAACAAAAGGGATGTTTTTTTCAAATAGGAAGGCGGTTCCAGCAGATCCTCCTCTGATTTTATCTTCAAATGGTGTCCCTATTGAGTTTGTTGATTCCTATAAATATCTGGGTATCCTGATCGATTCACATCTCTCTTTTAAACTCCACGTGGAAAACCTAGTGAAGAAATTGAAAGTTAAACTGGGTTTCTTTTTCAGAAACAGATCCTGTCTAACACTGAATGTTAGGAAACGCCTTGTATCTGTGACTTTCCTTCCCTCCATTGATTACGGTGACATTCTCTACATGAATGCTCCTACAAGCACCCTGCGGATGTTGGATGTTGTCTATCATGGTGCACTAAGATTCATAACTGGTTGTGATTATCGTACCCACCACTGCACCCTGTATTCACTGGTTAACTGGACATCATTAACCTCACGCAGACTCTTCCACTGGTACATTTTCATCTTTAAATCACTTCTTGGTCTGCTGCCCTCATACATCTCCTCCTACATGTCTTTGCGTGAGTGCAGCTACAGTGTGCGCTCTCAGGACATGATTACCTGCAGTGTTCCGTCAGTGAGGACTGAACTTGGAAAAAGGGCCTTCTCCTATTCTGCTCCTGCTTCATGGAATATCTTACAAAAAGATCTGAAGCTCTCGACCTTGACTTCTCTAAATGGTTTTCAGAATCTGTTGGAATCCTGGCAAAAACCAATGCAGATTTGTTCCTGTCTTTGATTTTATACGTCTACCTTATAATGTTTTGCTAGTTTTTTGATACTTTGTTAAAAAAAAAAAAAAAAATCTTTTGTTTTTTTCTCTCTTTTTGTTTTCTATTGTTTATTGTTTGTTTGTTTATTGTTTAATGAAATTCTATCACTGCTGTTCATTGTTCTTTAGTTTTAGCAGGTCGCTTTCGTAAATGAGCCCATGAGGTTCAAAAGATTTACCTGACTAAATAAAGGTTGAATGAATGAATGAAAATAAGGGGCAGAAAAAATACGATTTTTTTTCTTCTTCTGCCGCCTTTCATTTTATTTGTCTGTTTTTTATTTCCTTCTACTGTATGTATTATTGTGGTGTGTTTTTATGAAATGAATAAATAAAATCAATAAAATCAAATTAAAAAACATATGTGTTTTTCAGGTTATTTCAGGAAAACAATGCAAAACTACTAATTTGGCGCATAAATTCCTTAATTAAAGAGTTCATATTACCGTTGAGATGCCTTGAACTGTTCAAACATCAAACAAAATGCCTAGCATTACTTGAAGGGATGCATATTGATATACTGTAATTTTATACATATTCACATCTATATATATATATATATATATATATA
>JBBPBX010039817.1:0-12676 GCA_038048925.1 Garcialebias charrua | reverse complement strand
GATGAAGGTAAAGGTCACGGATGAGCTAACTAGAAATAATAAACCTGCGCTAATTTTGTTTTGACTACCAGCAGAATATAGAGAGAGAGAACCGAGGACGCAATTTCTTCTTGGCCCGGGCAGCAGGAAGAAAAGTGGGGGAGGGAAGACCCAGTGTGAGCTCACCTGGGAGTATCGCTGACAACCACGGGGTCCAAAGAAAAGTATTTGGCTTTTTTTTTAAAAAGGTAACTTTTCTTAACGTGTCATCCTCTCTTCCAGAGGTGGGACCAAGTCACTGCTTGCAAGTCCGAGTCAAGTCTCAAGTCTTTGACCTCAAGTCCTAGTCAAGTCTCAAGTCTTTGACCTCAAGTCCTAGTCAAGTCTCAAGTCTTTGACCTCAAGTCCTAGTCAAGTCTCAAGTCTTTGACCTCAAGTCCTAGTCAAGTCTCAAGTCTTTGACCTCAAGTCCTAGTCAAGTCTCAAGTCTTTGACCTCAAGTCCTAGTCAAGTCTCAAGTCTTTGACCTAAAGTCCTAGTCAAGTCTCAAGTCTTTGACCTCAAGTCCTAGTCAAGTCTCAAGTCTTTGACCTCAAGTCCTAGTCAAGTCTCAAGTCAAGACGGTTCAAGTCAAGTCTCAAGTCAAGACAGGCAAAAGTCGAGTCAAGTCTCAAGTCAGGAACTTTTAATTTCAAGTCATTTCGAGTCGTTCTCTCCCCCCCCCCTTTTTATCATTTGCAATTATACATAAAATGTAAATAATAGACCATTTGTTCTTTTTAAAATCTGTATTTATCTCAAATGATAGAACATGTGCAGCTGAACACAACGTATAAAAAACATTTTTAAATTGGACCTCTTTATTCCGCAGTTCTGTTAATCTTAACATTCAATGAAAAAGACGAAAATGCTGACATTTCCACAGCACAATACAAAGAACGTAGCCAACGTAGCCCGGAGTACACATGCTAACACGAAGTTAGCTAAAGTCCAGGGCCGGCCCAAGGCATAAGCAAAGCGGCTGCTTAGGGCCCCGGGGTCACTAAGGGGCCCCCTAAGTGCAACATAAATTTTTTTTGTAATGATTTCTAAATGATTCTATTTAATATTTTAGGTTCAGCCTTTGCAATTTGTTGCATACATTTACATAGTTTTAAGAACAAATTATTCAACTTTAAGCTTCTTTATTTAAACCATTTTACGTGGTTTCATTGCTCATTTATGTTATTTAAATAATGTATTTCCTTTATGTTTTTGTTTTCTTTTGTCTGATTTTGCGTAATTTAATTATTTTTTATGCATCCAAGTTATTTTATCTGTTTGTTGCTGATCTTGCTCTACAAATTATTTGAACATTACTGTTGCAGTTCTTTGGAACCAAAGATAATAAACCAGATGGCATTTTTGCTGTAAAATACATCACACACTGGTGTGCTTTTTTCCTTATTTTTTCCCCCTTTTGTTACTTTTAGTACCACTATTCACATAGGATAACGTAAACAGGGCTATCAGACTTAAGTTTAGCTAAAATAGAGGGCCCCGAGCCAAATTTCGCTTAGGGCCCCATGGAGGCTTGGGCCGGCCCTGCTAAAGTCAACTATCTCACAGCAAAAGAAAAGTGCTACTACTGATCTTTGTGAAGCTTCAAATGCCGGACAAAGTTGGACGTCGTGGAATCTCCATCCGATATTTTCTTGTTGCATGTTTTACAAGTTGCAGTTTGTTTTTTATTTGAATGTTCATAACCTATGTACCCAAAATAAATTACTCGTGGAAGCATATTGGAGCACTTATTTTGTCTTTAGTTCTCTCAACCCTGTAGCCTTGCCTTGTTTTTTTCAAATGTCTAAATCCTTTTAATTTGATTGGTTGTGCTGCAGCTACGTACACACATACATACGGAGTGTGGAAAAACAGATGCCCGGTCTGCGCCTGACTGTTAATACGGAATGAGTGAAATTAATTAATGGGGCCACTTTATAACGTGTTTTAAATTTTTGACTTGACTAAAATATCAAGTCTTTTAAGTAAACAGCTTCAAGTCAAGTCAAGTCCCAAGTCAATGGCGTGCAAGTCAAAGTCAAGTCCGAGTCTTTCAGCATTTTCTCAAGTCAAGTCTCAAGTCGTGATTTTAATGAGTCGAGTCTGACTCGAGTCCAAGTCATGTGACTCGAGTCCCCACCTCTGCTCTCTTCTTTTAACTTTGTTAAACCCCGAGTTGTTTACTCCCAAAGACTCCTCGGACCTTTGTCTGTCGTCAAAAGCACCCCATAAAAATCCAAACTCCGGCAATGAGCGAGTAACTTTTTGTTGGAGAGGAAGTGAATCTCTGCCAGGTCAGAATTCACTTTTATTGTGGAGCCAAACTGGACATACTGGCTCGTCGATTCTCGTAGAACGCAATCAGTAGAGCTCGAACAGACACAGATTTACACGTTGAAGTTCATTGAAGGGGATATTGCTACTCACAGGGAGGATTTGTCATTGACAAGAAAACAGACACACATCCTCCTTTGCATTTGAGATGATGGATGCCACCCCCTTTTTGGTCTCTACCGTACATTTGCCTGGACTAAAAGGGCTAATGCAACGTAAACCTGCCAAAAAGGACTTTTACTGGGAGAAGATGCATGCGTCCTGGGCTGGAGGCCTGAGCAGTCATCTCCTCTCTGTCATTCTCTGTTTTAGTTAAACCGCACGTACTTCTGGCTGTAACTCACCACCGAGCACGTTGCCAAAGAGCCGTCACAAGTCATTGGGATGAAATGTGTTGAGTAAAGCGCTGCCTCCCTCCCTCTCTGGGAGAAAACAAGCAGAAAGAGCTCTGGCTTTTGCCGTCCACACTGTAATTTCCACTTCTGGTGCTGAGAGCGTAATACAGAGTAATCTCTCCCTCAGATCTCACTGAAAAAGGCCCCCCCACCCCAGAAACACTGAAGGTCTCAGGGAGGATTTGAGAAGGTAGAAGCATCAAGATGATGATGCATGCACTTTACAGTGTTTTTAAAAAAATAAAAGAGAGAGAAACTTGTTAAAAATGTTAATAAACGGCCAAATGCTACAGATTCTCAGTCATCCAGGACATGATAAAATTAAAAAACAAGGGGTTCAATAAGAAACAACTGGACTTTATTTGTATCAGAAGACGTTTCGCCCTTCATCCAAAAGGCTTTCTCAATTCATTGAGAAATTGAGACTTGAGAAAGCCTTTTGGATGAAGGGCGAAACATCTTCTGCTACAAATAAAGTCCAGTTGTTAACCCCTTTTTTTGATAAACGGCTAAACTTCAGCCATTTTTACAGACATTGAGCTAAACGTTGGTGTGGCAGTAGATGAGAGTCGTTCACAACACTTTAAAAACAAAATTAAAACCAAGTACAAAAAATCCTACAATGACAAACGTGGCTCGAGACTTAAGGCATGCATAGCAAAAAAGAGAATAAAGGCACAAAAAGAAACACAAAAATTTGTTTTGGGCAGCTTACAACAGAAATTCGTTACAGATTGTTATAGTTTTTAAGGCTTTTGCATTGGTACAATACTTTAAAGTAGATAAGTAAGAAAAAATATAAGTAGAAAATACTATAAATCTAGGTTTTAGCGTGGAAAATTTACAGCTGTGGATGTAAAATTTGGCTAATAGTAGTATTAAATTTACAACAAAAACTTTCTTACTTGAAATATTTGAACAAAAGAAACCAAACAGTATAGTTTTAGCGTCGTTCACAACACATACCTGTACTCTGAGCCCTAACAGATCTCGTGATGTCACCTGAGATCGCACATATTGATACTTTTTAGGGGCTCAAATCTCTCAGTGTCTGGAGAATCGATTCAATTCCGATTTTTGGTGTCACGATTCGATTCAAAATCGATTTTTCGATTCAGAAACGATTTTTGATTCAGAAACGATTTTTCTATTAAAATGGTCATAAATTTAGTTTCAGTTTTGTAACTGACAAGCTGAAAAGAATAAACAACAATGTAAACAAATGGAACATTTATTTAAAACAATAATTTTAAACTGAAAACATTAAACAACAATGTAAACAAATAGAACATTTATTTAAAACAATAATTTTAGGTTCCTTATTGTATCAAATGTTTTGCATCGTTTGATATTCATACCAAAAATAGGAACAAATAATACAGGAATGCATTAAATTCTGTAACATAAATTACTAGTACTGTATTAGGTTAGATTTTTATTCTGTTACTTATAGAAGATTATTGTTTTAATTGATTGTTAGAACTTGTTTGGTTTTTGAAAAAAGGGGCAGATAAAATAAGGTTTCTTCTTCTTTCTGCCACCTTTCATTTTATGTATTCTTTCATATACTATGAGATATGGTTTTATTTTCTTTATCTTTTGGGTTTTAATGTTAAAAAAAATATATATCGATTTTGGGGCTTTTATAATCGATTCTGAATCACCAGGACTAAGAATCTAGATTTTTTGAAAAATTGATTTTTTTTCCCCTGCACCCCTAATACTTTTATTTTCAATGCATGACCAAAACTCTCTTGAGATGCCAAAGTTCATGCACAATAAGCCAAGTAAAATATCCAACAAAGTTAAGTCAGGTCCTCTGGACAGTTTCTTTCTGTTGAAACGTTTCGTCCTTCATCCAAAGGACTTCATCAGTCCGGGGAGCCACAACAAGCTCATTCCCACAGGCAGCACAGAGGACCAACTAGTTTGCTGGTGATAAGATGGTTTCTGGAGTCAGCCCTCTCCTCCCATTGACTCCTCTGAGGCAGCCCGGTGAAGATGACTGATGAAGTCCTTTGGATTAAGGATGAAATGTTTCAACACTAGGAATCCATCTAGAGGACCTGACTTAACTTTGCGGGATCTTTTGATATTCCTCCAACAAATGCTATCCTTTTCATTTCCTTATTTGTCAAAAACAGGTTGTGAACTCTTATTAAAAATACACAAGCTCTAAAACATAACCTCACGCTGTCATAACTGTCAGCACCGACGGTTTGTCATCTCCCCTCGGAAACGACAAGAACAGGCCTGACCTTTTGACCTCCTCATAACCACTAAATCTTATCTTTTTGTTTTCAGTCACCACGTCCTGTGGCAGCCGGTCAGGACGGGGGACATTCTTGGCATTCACCATCACCACAATTTGTACAGACACAATAAACCCACAAAAGCAGGCTGTTTTTCATTACGGCTTCAAAGTCCATATAAACCATGATTAATGAAGCCCGGAGATGCTGCATGTCTTTAATTATTATAACCTGACTGCTGCACCAGCGCCTTTACATGCAAAGTTGGCGATCTGTACATGGTGTATTCCGGCAGCTTTGTTTCATTCTTGAGGAATTCCCCGAACAAGGAAGGAAGGTATAGGAGGAGAATGACAGAACCCCCCACACACCCTCTCCTCCTTTCTCTTTTTTTTTGCAGTGGCATAAAGATTTCTTTAATCACCGTACATGCATGCTCACAAATGAGTTTGGGCAGTGACAGATTGTAGAGCAGGCTGAGGATAATTACATGCAGTGGGCTGGTGTGTGATCAGAGCGTGGCATTGCATTACCCAGAGGGTTCTGTAAATACATTCCTCATGCAGTGAATCGGGATGTTGTATGGTGCGTTCGGCTGGGTACAATGGTCCTACCATTGTTACGATTTGGGTTTTGGCTCCTGATAGTTGTTGGTGGGACTCATTTACAAGAGAGACCTGTTTTCTTTCTTTTTTAACAAAGAATGACGACAACAAAAGGGAAGAGAGAAGAATAAATGGAAGAAAAATGTTATTAAAACGGGAAACACATTTTTTTTTAGATTTTACAACAACGTAGAATACTAGAATACTAAAAACAGGAACATGTCTGCATTGGTTTTTGCCATGAACTTAGCAGTTGTTTGAAACCACTTAAAGAAGTCAAGATCGAGAGCGTCGGATCTTTTTGTAAGATATTCCAGGATACAGGAGCAGAGTAGGAGAAGGCCCTTTTGAAGGCCTTAGCAACTGTTTTTGTTCGACAATAAACAACTGTGTCGTCAGCATAGAAATGTAAGAATGCAGCGGCTTCGGATGTTATCAGTCCATTAAATGGCCATTATTAGTTGTTATCATCCCCATATGTAGCGGTGAAGCTGTCCCACGTACCTCCTAGTAGGTTTAAAGGTACGTTATTATCGTTATTTTCGCTGATAATAGGCAACGTCTCACCGGGGTAAACCAGGAAGTGTCTTTTTTTCCCCAGCTTATGTAACCCTTTTCCTAAACCTAACCTTACACCTGACCCTAAACTTAACCCCCTTACCCTTGTGCCTAAACCTAACCAAGACCTTAAACCTAACGCCAGACCCTTTACTCTAAACCTAAACAAGTAGCTAAAAACGGAGCCTATCATTGCTACCAACGCTAACAACGTACTTTTAAACCCACTAGGAGGTACAGGAGGGGCAGTCTGATGGCTACATATGGGGATGATAACAACTAATAACGGCCATTTGATGGCTGATAATGTTCAAAGCGGGTGAAGAATGCATCTGAGATGATCTGACATACATTAGCTATGTAGATTGTGAAGAGGGTGAGTCCTAAGACTGAGCCTTGTGGTACACCATTGTTAACCATTGTTAAATCTGGGTTTAAGCAGAGAACGCGTCAGATGAAGCCAGTTAGCATAAGTACGTCATGTAGAAAATAAATGCTGCATTGCACCATACATGACTAAATCTTGGTTTAAAAGCAGTTACACAAGACAATGTGGTGCTTTTTAAAGGCAAAAGTGGGCCCTGAAAAACATGTTGAGCTACAGCAGAGCTTAAAACAGATGAAACCTTGTGGTGATTTTTAAAATCTGAAGACAGTTTACTTGCAGAAGATAGAGGTGAAAATCCGCAATTTGACTTGGAAGGAAATCTATCCAATGTTCAAGTCGGTGACAAAAGAAGGCAAACTTCTGCTTTCATGTGTCTCACAATGGATTTATCTGTAGATAAGCTTGGAATTAATTTTAGCCCATTGTTCCAAACAAAACAGCTTAATCTCCAAAAAGTTGACTGTTTTCTATGGTTCTTACAACACATTTGTGTTGAATGGGGGGTTGGTCATTTTTAAATGATCCAATTTTTTCCTTCTTTAACAGCTTTTTTGCATGGACACACCTAACAGATGAGACGAAGCAACACCTCGGTTTAATTGTAAAAATTCAGAAGGCTTTGACCCATCATGGCAAAATAAAGCAGCAAAATCTCATCTTGAGCAAGCACGAATTGGCGACAGTGGAAAAGAACAACTCCCTCATGAGGAAGAAACCTCCAGCAGAACCAGGCTCCAGCGGCTATCTGCTTTGACTGGCTGGGTTTGAGAGGAACAGATACACAATAGCAGGTCAAGAATCACATGTTAAGATAGAAATAGTATCAAATGAAAACTATTCAATTTTAACAATTCGTTTTAAAAAATATGGTCAATTTGTCTTCTAGTAGCCTATAGCAGCATAACAATCCAACCTTAAAGGTGAAGTCTGCAGTTTCTGTAGAACATCAGCACTTAGAAAAAAATTTCAACAAGCAAAGCATTCTGATCCCTCCCCCTCAGAGCCATATATGGCTCTGCCCCCTTGTGGTCTGTTGAAATTCAAATTCAAGCTCTGTTTTTATTGGCTGATTCAAATTCAAGCTCGGTTTTTATTGGCTGGTTTTATTGGCTGGAAAATGGCGGGTCACTTTTTCTTTTTAGAAATGCTTATTTACCACCTGGAGAAGCAAGGGGACAATATTTTTTTTATGTTTTTTCAGAGATTACCTCTCTAACATCAATCTAGTGACAGAGTGAAGAAATATGTTAAAAATATATTGTTAGAAAAGTTACATATAGCAGCTTTAACCATAGGATTTATCAAAAAGGAAAGTCTTGAATCCATTCTTAAAACTGGATGAAACTGGAAGTTGGTTCCACAAGAGAGGAGCCTGATAACTGAACAACCTTCCTCCCATTCTGCTTTTGGAAAAAAAGGGAAATGCTCTGTTAGGAAAATATGGAACAGTATGATCTGTAATATAAGATGGAGCTAGGTTGTTGAGGGCTTTGTAGATTAAAAGTGGTTGCTGTGGTCTTCAACCTTTACGATCAAAAGAGACATTTTTACATCTTCGTTCACTAAATTCAATGTGTCCAGAGCCGCAACAACCTGCTACAACTGTGGTTATCAACTGGTGGCCCATGGGCTATAAGTTTGTTGGAGAAGACTTTTGTGGCCAGTAGGGGTGACATTTTAAAGCTAAAAATATCTAATGATTTTTAACATTTATTGACATTTTTTACAATTTAAGACAAATGAAAAGATTATTGTAAAGAGGGGGACTTTTTTTTTTAATTAAAAAAACAACAATGATTTATGCAGACCTATGTCTTTTTTTTTAACTGTAGGAAAAAAAAATTAAGTACAGAAATAAAGCAAAAAGTTAAAGTGAGTATCTGCAAAATGAATGCCAGGAAAACAGCTAAAACTATTGATGTTTGTAAAACAACCAATTAAATTCAAGTTTGTGTTCGTTTTGGTCTAAGCTTGAAAGAGCCACCACAGAGGGACCAAAGAGCCGCATGTGGCTCCAGAGCCGCAGGTTGCAGACCCCTGCTGTAGATGTTACAAGGTTAATGCCACAGGGTTTTGTTCTCTTCACATTTATTTGAAAATCTTCTATTTTGGTCTTGTTTAACCATCTTTAGAGTTAAAAAAATAATAATAAAATGAGAATCTCATGTGGCTAATCCTCATTTAGCAGAAGGGGTTGGATGTGTCACCATCATGGGCAATCAGAGAGCATTAACACAACTCTGCTGCCTATCAGCCCTCACACACAGCTTATCTGTGCGTGCACACAAATGGAAAACAGAAGCCGTGCTATGCTGTGCGCAGGATGATGGATTATCAACCACTCCTGTTTATTTATGCTGCACCGGATGAAGGAATATGCTCAAAGACCTCATGCATGCACCTCATGTATGGCAAGTACAATCAACCGTAAAATAAGGTTGCATGTAATGAATGAGCAATAGGTTCACACACACCAACACACACATGTGCACGTGTCGTTTTTGTTGGAGGAACCTTGTCTTGATTAACCTGGCCAGGGGAGGCCGACATGCTTTCCTTTTGACGTCATGTTCCCTGTGTGGCTCAGTGGAAGCCATCAATTTTAGTTTGTCTCTTTGATTCTTTTGCTAATCTTTGTCCGGCCTTTTTTAAAAGGGAAGTGCTGAGAGATGACTGGTGTTTTATTATTTTATTTTTTTTTACAGCACAGTTTCCTTTTTGTTTAGTAAAAACTGCATCGAGAAGCTTGAGTTTCATTCATGAAAAACATCCCACTTTTCCTTTGATTCACGGCCAATTTTAATTAAATAAACAGTTCAATGCATTCGCAGTGAGCATCCTACGGTGGCCTTAAAGTGTAAATGAACTATATAAAAAAACAGAATTACATTTGAAAAAACACAACAAAAACACAACAACGTTTGAAAAAACGAAATTACATTTGGAAAAAAAAAAACAGAATGACATTTGAAAAAATGGAATTACATTAAGCCAAAGTGGAAGCGGCCAGAAAATGTTTTTTTTTTCTAATGTAATTCCATTTTTCCAAATGTCATTCTGATTTTTCAAATGTAATTCCGTTTTTTCTAATGTGATTCCGGCCACTTCCGCTTTGGATTAATGTAATTTCGTTTTTTCAAATGTTGTGTTTTTCTTGTGTTTTTTCAAATGTAATTCCGTTTTTTTAGTTCATTTACACCAAACGGAATTGCATTTGAAAAATCAGAATGACATTTGGAAAAACGGAATTACATTAGAAAAAAAACATTTTCCGGCCACTTCCACTTTGGCTTAATGTAATTCCGTTTTTTCAAATGTCATTCTGTTTTTTTTTTTCGAATTTAATTTCGTTTTTTCAAATGTTGTGTTTTCAGGCAGTCAGGATGCTAAACACTCTGCCTGCTCTGCCTCCCCTCCCATTTGAACTGCCTTAACACAAAAAACTTTCTCACACATTACCACTCAACACAAAGTTTTTAACACTGGACTCTGTGTCATCAAACGGGTTATTCACTAAACTCTCGGTCATGTGCTCATTCAGTTTGCACTACTTCTCATATTTGCACTAATGTTTGTATTACATTACTGCCTATAGTCATACTACTGTTTACATTCACTGTTTACATTTATTAATACTGTTTACATTTATTACTACTGTTTACATTTATTACTACTGTTTACATTTACACTACTTTTATATCTACACTACTGCTGATACATATACAGTATTCTCTGACTAGCCTTATTTAAGGATGCCCAATGTGCCTTACTGCATATGCCACTTTGCCTCTATACCAACATCAACTACCTCATACATATACTGTGTACATTAACTCATATGCTGCTTTGCCACTCTTTGCAAATGTCAATGCTAGAACCTTCAGTTTATTTTATAGATATACTTTTTATACTACTATGCAAAAACTCAGGACAGTATTACACTTTTATTATTTCATTTTATGCTTATGTTCATTAAATGTTTAGTGTTTTAGTGTTGGTGTAAATTTTCATACTTTTATACTACTATGCAAAAACTCAGGACAGTGTTACACTTTTACTATTTTATGCTTATGTTTATTAAATGTTTTAGTGTTTTAGTGTTTAAATGGTTACTGTTGCACCGAGGGACTGAGAGAAACGCAATTTCAATCCTGTGTATGTCCTGTACATATTGCAGTTCTGACAATAAAGTTGACTTTGACTTTTTGACTTTTTGTTGTTGTTTTTGTTGTGTTTTTCCAAATGTAATTCCGCATTTTTTTTTTTTTCATGTAGTTCATTTACACCTTAGGGCCACCGTAGGCATTCTGATCATGACTTCATGACTCTGGTGGAATGTATTACTTTCTCCAAAGCTCATCTCTCCCTTGGCAATTTTCTTTTTCACAAAGCATCAGAAAGTCCACGGATCTTGAGTGGATGCAAAGATGCTATGCCTGATTACAGCGAGAGGTCAGCTCTTTGATGCTGCCACGGTGAAATTTGTTATACGTTAAGCCAGTGCTAATGTGATTATGGACATTGATCCATTAAATCTACTGTAAAATGCAGCTCGCACCAGTTTTGGAAACTGATACCGAGAGGAAACGCGAGAGGTAAAACATTAAAGATGCTTTGATGTGATGTTTAACCGATCTGCAGCCAACAGAGGAGAATGATCATAACACACATTTTGGACCAAAGCGAGCCGGACAGGCCGGTGTGAAAAATGACATGTGGGATTTTCTCTCTGGTTTCTTGCAGCGCCATTGTAGCATGTGCGTGAAAAGGGGCAACTGCCTGTCATGATTACCCCAGAGGACGTTTATCAAGGCAATAAAAAGAGGTTCTGTGTGGCAGAAGGGGACTGTGGAACTCCCCCGCCTACGCTGGGATCAGTCTACCACCTGATGGCTTTGTGCCATGGTTGATGTGGAAAATGTTTCTCTGATTTGTTCCAAAAAAGTGTTTCAAAAAACGTTTTCCCAATGCGCCTTGTAGACTTAATGCTTTACTGAGAGAAAACAAAGCAGTAGATATTTTTGTTTTTGGTTTCTTACTACCGTATTTTCCGGTGTATAGGTCGCACCTTTTTATGTTTTTTTTCAAGGCCTGCGACCTATACACCGGTGCGACCTATATATGGCTTGTTATCACTTTCGGCGAAACAAATTTTTAAATCCAGCTCATTTCACAATTACGTTCATTTATTAAGGAAAAGTTCAGCTCAGACATATATTTGCTATAATTTTTATCAAACAAATAATTGTTTTTAAGTGTTAATCTTCTTAAAAGCCTTGCTGTGCGCTCCTGTGGCAGACATTTGCAGCAGAGCTAAACGTAGGTGCGACCTATACACCAGTGCGACCTATCTAGGGATTTTTCCAATCTATTGGTGATAATTGGACAATGCGACCTATACACCGGTGCGACCTATACACCAGAAAATACGGTACTTTGTAGTAGGGAAAGTTTAATTTAGAAATAATTGTGTGAATGTTTATGAAGCATTCACACTATTGAGATCCATTTTTCTTATGTACGTTTTCCAGCCTCTTTCTTGTTCCACAATTTTTGTGCTATTTCAAGAAATCTCTATAAAAGCATTCAACTCAGTCAGGAGAAAGGTGCTATGACTTTCGGCATTGGTGCAACTTTAGCTTTTTTGAAATATTTAGCCTTTTCTGCCACTTTTTTCTCATATGAATTGAGCTCATTTTACATCCTTCACATCGTGTTTATAACCTTTTACTGCTCCTTTCACATTTTTTTCTGGTTCAGCTTCATTCAGTTTCCTTGTGCAAATTAGAACCTTTTTTATTTCCAGCTACATTCAGCTACTTTCAGCTGTTTTGTGCTTTCAGATTCTTTTGGCTAACTACAACATTTTTCTGCTTCTTCTAATTCTTTCAGCCAATTTCAGCTGGTTATGCGCCTTTCAGCTTATTTCTGCTAGTTTCAGCTTTTTCTGTTATTTCAGCTACTCTTTAGCTGTTTTATGCTAATTTTAGCCTTTTCCACATTTTTTTGCACTCATTTCAACGTTTTTCAGCCTAATTCAGGGAAAATGTCCTCTCTAACTTTGTTTTGGTAATTTAAGCATTTTTCTGCCTTTTTAGTTACTTTTCAGCTGTTTGTGTGTGT
>JBBPBX010039816.1:0-29697 GCA_038048925.1 Garcialebias charrua | reverse complement strand
AACAGAGGATGCCATCTCCTCTGTGGTCCACACTGCTCTCACCCACCTGGAACAGAAGGACTCATACACCCATATGCTCTTTGTGGACTTCACATCTGCCTTCAAAATCATGATCCCCCAAACCCTGATGGACAAATTACTCACACTAGGACTAAGCCCCTCCATTTGCAACTGGTTCCTTGACTTCTTAACTAACAGACTTCAGTCAGTGATGATCCACAACTTCTCCTCTTCCACCATAACCCTCAGCACTGGCTCTCCTCAAGGATGTGTGTTGAGCCCTCTCCTGTTCACTCTGCTCACATATGATTGTGCAGATACCCATCCAGGTTGTCATAAAGTTTGCAGCTGATACAGCTGTGGTGGGATGCATCACAAACTATGATGAGTCCAGCTACAAGCAGGAGGTGGAACACCTGGAGAGCTGGTGCAAAGCCTGATCAAGAAAGTTCATCAGAGACTCTACTTCCTCAGGCGGCTGAGACGAGCTGGTCTGAGCAGCCCAGTTCTCACCTCCTTCTACAGGTGTACAGTGGAGAGCATCCTGTGCGCAGCATCAATGTGTGGCATGGAGGCTGCACAGCTGCAGAAAGAAAAGCTCTGCAGAAAGTGGTGAAGGCTGCACAGAAGATGTTGGAGTCAGTCTCCCCACCATCACAGACATCTACACCACATCTGCAGGAAGAGAGCCAACTGCATCATGAAAGACCACACTCACCCAGCACACACACTTTTTTCCCCACTCCCCTTAGGAAAGGATGTTGAGGAGCATTAAGCGTAGAACCACTAGACTGAGGAACAGCTTCTACCCTGAGGCTGTTAGACTCATGAATAAATAACCAGAATGGTCACTGTGAAATATCACATCATATTGCTGCTGATCTGTTTCATGTTGCTGCTGATCTGTTTCATGTTGCTGCTGATCTGTTTCATGTTGCTGCTGATCTGTTCATGTTGCTGCTGATCTGTTTCATGTTGCTGCTGATCTGTTCATGTTGCTGCTGATCTGTTTCATGTTGCTGCTGATCTGTTTCATGTTGCTGCTGATCTGTTTCATGTTGCTGCTGATCTGTTCATGTTGCTGCTGATCTGTTTCATGTTGCTGCTGATCTGTTCATGTTGCTGCTGATCTGTTACATGTTGCTGCTGATCTGTTACATGTTGCTGCTGATCTGTTACATGTTGCTGCTGATCTGTTACATGTTGCTGCTGATCTGTTTCATGTTGCTGCTGATCTGTTACATGTTGCTGCTGATCTGTTACATGTTGCTGCTGATCTGTTCATGTTGCTGCTGATCTGTTACATGTTGCTGCTGATCTGTTACATGTTGCTGCTGATCTGTTACATGTTGCTGCTGATCTGTTACATGTTGCTGCTGATCTGTTACATGTTGCTGCTGATCTGTTCATGTTGCTGCTGATCTGTTACATGTTGCTGCTGATCTGTTTCATGTTGCTGCTGATCTGTTACATGTTGCTGCTGATCTTTCATGTTGCTGCTGATCTGTTACATGTTGCTGCTGATCTGTTTCATGTTGCTGCTGATCTGTTACATGTTGCTGCTGATCTGTTTCATGTTGCTGCTGATCTGTTTCATGTTGCTGCTGATCTGTTTCATGTTGCTGCTGATCTGTTTCATGTTGCTGCTGATCTGTTTCATGTTGCTGCTGATCTGTTTCATGTTGCTGCTGATCTGTTTCATGTTGCTGCTGATCTGTTTCATGTTGCTGCTGATCTGTTTCATGTTGCTGCTGATCTGTTTCATGTTGCTGCTGATCTGTTTCATGTTGCTGCTGATCTGTTTCATGTTGCTGCTGATCTGTTTCATGTTGCTGCTGATCTGTTTCATGTTGCTGCTGATCTGTTCATGTTGCTGCTGATCTGTTTCATGTTGCTGCTGATCTGTTTCATGTTGCTGCTGATCTGTTTCATGTTGCTGCTGATCTGTTTCATGTTGCTGCTGATCTGTTTCATGTTGCTGCTGATCTGTTTCATGTTGCTGCTGATCTGTTTCATGTTGCTGCTGATCTGTTTCATGTTGCTGATCTGTTTCATGTTGCTGCTGATCTGTTTCATGTTGCTGATCTGTTTCATGTTGCTGCTGATCTGTTTCATGTTGCTGCTGATCTGTTTCATGTTGCTGCTGATCTGTTTCATGTTGCTGCTGATCTGTTTCATGTTGCTGCTGATCTGTTTCATGTTGCTGCTGATCTGTTCATGTTGCTGATCTGTTTCATGTTGCTGATCTGTTTCATGTTGCTGATCTGTTTCATGTTGCTGCTGATCTGTTTCATGTTGCTGATCTGTTCATGTTGCTGCTGATCTGTTACATGTTGCTGATCTGTTCATGTTGCTGCTGATCTGTTACATGTTGCTGCTGATCTGTTCATGTTGCTGCTGATCTGTTCATGTTGCTGCTGATCTGTTACATGTTGCTGATCTGTTCATGTTGCTGCTGATCTGTTACATGTTGCTGATCTGTTCATGTTGCTGCTGATCTGTTTACATGTTGCTGCTGATCTGTTCATGTTGCTGCTGATCTGTTACATGTTGCTGCTGATCTGTTCATGTTGCTGCTGATCTGTTTCATGTTGCTGCTGATCTGTTCATGTTGCTGCTGATCTGTTTCATGTTGCTGCTGATCTGTTTCATGTTGCTGCTGATCTGTTTCATGTTGCTGCTGATCTGTTTCATGTTGCTGCTGATCTGTTTCATGTTGCTGCTGATCTGTTACATGTTGCTGCTGATCTGTTCATGTTGCTGCTGATCTGTTTCATGTTGCTGCTGATCTGTTCATGTTGCTGCTGATCTGTTTCATGTTGCTGCTGATCTGTTCATGTTGCTGCTGATCTGTTACATGTTGCTGATCTGTTCATGTTGCTGCTGATCTGTTTCATGTTGCTGCTGATCTGTTTCATGTTGCATCTGTTCATGTTGCTGCTGATCTGTTTCATGTTGCTGATCTGTTCATGTTGCTGCTGATCTGTTTCATGTTGCTGCTGATCTGTTCATGTTGCTGCTGATCTGTTTCATGTTGCTGATCTGTTCATGTTGCTGCTGATCTGTTTCATGTTGCTGATCTGTTCATGTTGCTGCTGATCTGTTTCATGTTGCTGCTGATCTGTTTCATGTTGCTGCTGATCTGTTCATGTTGCTGCTGATCTGTTACATGTTGCTGATCTGTTCATGTTGCTGCTGATCTGTTACATGTTGCTGCTGATCTGTTTCATGTTGCTGCTGATCTGTTACATGTTGCTGCTGATCTGTTTCATGTTGCTGCTGATCTGTTCATGTTGCTGCTGATCTGTTTCATGTTGCTGCTGATCTGTTCATGTTGCTGCTGATCTGTTTCATGTTGCTGCTGATCTGTTTCATGTTGCTGCTGATCTGTTTCATGTTGCTGCTGATCTGTTTCATGTTGCTGCTGATCTGTTACATGTTGCTGCTGATCTGTTTCATGTTGCTGCTGATCTGTTACATGTTGCTGCTGATCTGTTCATGTTGCTGCTGATCTGTTTCATGTTGCTGCTGATCTGTTTCATGTTGCTGCTGATCTGTTTCATGTTGCTGCTGATCTGTTTCATGTTGCTGCTGATCTGTTTCATGTTGCTGCTGATCTGTTTCATGTTGCTGCTGATCTGTTTCATGTTGCTGCTGATCTGTTTCATGTTGCTGCTGATCTGTTTCATGTTGCTGCTGATCTGTTTCATGTTGCTGCTGATCTGTTTCATGTTGCTGCTGATCTGTTTCATGTTGCTGCTGATCTGTTTCATGTTGCTGCTGATCTGTTTCATGTTGCTGCTGATCTGTTTCATGTTGCTGCTGATCTGTTTCATGTTGCTGCTGATCTGTTTCATGTTGCTGCTGATCTGTTTCATGTTGCTGCTGATCTGTTTCATGTTGCTGCTGATCTGTTTCATGTTGTTGCTGATCTGTTACATGTTGCTGCTAATCTGTTTCATGTTGCTGATCTGTTTTGTGTTCATCTGCTCATGCAAACTCAGCAAGCAAGTAAATGAAATGTAAATGAAACTCATGTTCGTGCTGCTCGTTGGAGTATAATGTTATTCTATATATTAGTGCTTAGTGTATTTTTAGTTGGCGTTTTTCTTAGTTCACATCATAGGGCCAGTTTACACGGCGCGTATTTTGAGTGTAACCGCTACTTTCTCTTTGCAACTTTGCTTATCGCCTACACGACGCTGCTGGCCCCCCTCGATGACACCGATACTTTTCTGACCCTGCTCTCAAGGTGGAAGTTTTTCGCTGACCCCCCGCTGATAATGTAAACATCTCCCGTGGAGCTTTTGTTTGAACACATGCACGCAGCACGCACGCGCAGACAGTCTGACATTTCACGTGTCACGCTGCAAAATATAACAGTTTAACAATAATAAACAGTATTTATGTTGGCGTGGGAGATGTTTAAATTTATCTGAACTACAGTATCTATCTGGACTCGTTACATTTTTTAAACAGTGCGTAACGTGCTGTGAAAATGAAGACACCAGGTTTATTTTTTATTTATTTATTTATTCAGCACCACAAAGTTTACAACACAAACACTGAGAATTAAACTGAACACACTATTAAAACACGTGAACCGAACTGTAACTACGTTAATGAACTGGACTCTTGCTGTGTGTTCATCTGGACCCATCAGAACCGCCGAACCATCAGCCTGTTGGAACGACAGCTTCTCCACCTGGCAGAAATAAATAAATAAATAAATAAAAACTCAGTTGTTGTGTGATCAAAGTAAACACAAGCAAACATTATATTAAGAACGTTGATTTACCTGCTGTAAGTCAGCTGTTTATCACGGAGTAAAGTCCGGTTCTGGTCCACAGTCCACTCAGCGGTTCTGGTCCACAGTCTCAGCGTCTGGTGTGCAGCTTGTTAGATGAAGCGGGTCCCACTGACTCAAATCTGTTGACTCTTATCCAAATTCCAGCTTTAACTTGTTGTTAACTTGTTGACAACAACTTGTAGTTAGCTGATTTTAGCCAGAGAGGAAAACAGACGAGGCAGGCTCTCGGCTGCTGTTTACCTCAGGCTGCGCATGCGCAGTAGTGAAGGTTCCAAAAATCACAGCGCCATCTAATGGCCCAGCATGGTAACTACAGTGAAATCATGAGGACGGGGGGTGGAGGGGGAGAGAGTCGTATCCACAGAATTTCACCGTGTCAACGCAAAACTTTTCACCTAATTAACATACCCAAAACATCTGTTTCCCCCACACAGTGTCCGTGTAAACAGGGCCTTAGATCTTAGTAATGTTTCTTTTACATTTTATTGTTGGATGTAACTGGGATGCAGTGTACATAATCTCGTTTCATCACATGTACTACATGTGGTGTGAATGACAATAAAGACTCTCTGACTCTGACTTTTGTTATGTACAGTACATGCATCCCAGGTAATGCTAAATGCTGGTGATAGGTGATGGGTGGGCTATAGTACAAAGGAGGCATACTTGAATGACATTCTTTGGGGGGTGGGGTAATCAAACCATAATAACAGGAGCTTCATTGAAGTCCCTCTAGGCTCCATTGAGAGCAAGTTGTTTTTGTGAGACAGAGAGTGAGAACCTGGAACATATTTTCTTCGTTCAACAATTTTGGCTTGATTTTAAAATGTGGATCCAATCCAAAGGGATTCAGCTACTTACTCTCACTTTAAAAGAAATCAAATTTGGGTTAATTAATACAAATGGAAATAATTAATATGCTATCAATAATTTGATTATATTAGCTAAACACTATGTTCATAAATGTCGTTTTTTTTATGTAAACCTAATGTGAACCACTGGAAGAATGTCCTATGCAAAATCTTTAATATGTAAATGAAAAAATTGCTGGAAAAATTCTTAGTTTCTTGGCTGATTTTAATTTCCTCATATAATTTTTTAACGTAATTTTTTTATTTTATTGCTCTTTATTTGTTTTATTTACACTATATTATAAATCACCTTTTGTAACTGTTGGTACTTTTTTGTTTTGTCATCATATCCCGACCAGTCCATGCTCCTCTTGCATGCATTTCCTGGGACGTAGCACGTGATCACGTCTAAACCAATCCACGCCCCTCTTGCTTTGCCGCGCTTCGTTCAAATATAGCAGGCTGCTTGAACAAAGCACAGGCAGGCAGCTACTGTATTTCCTGTGTTCATCTCTCTCGGTCTCAGAGCTCAACTGGCTACTAAACTTGCTTTTTATAAGACGTCGTCTGGTCTGGACTCTGCACGACTGGACATTCAGAAGTTGAAGGTAATCGGTTCTGTTTTACATAGCTTTGTTCACTTGAATTAACAAAACCTGCTGCTGTTGCTAAAGCTAAGCTAACGAGTCTAACGTTTTCTTAATAAATGCACTTTAATGGTTAAATCGGCTTTATTTAAAAAACAATTTCGCTGCCTGTGTGCACCGTGAAAGCGCAGCGGTGACAAACAGGAAAAAGGAGCACGGCTCGTTTCTCCGACATTTAACAACAAAAATACCTAAACAATTATTTGTTAGCTCGAAATTACAGAGGTATGTTTCTGTCTATAATTTTCTTAATCAATGCACTTTAATGGTAAAATTAGCTGCATTTCGCCGCCGTGTTTCAGCTGGCTGCTGGATTGAAGCAGAGAGCAGAAAGGTGGAGATTTTTTATGGCAGGCCGATTAAGTCATTAATAGCTACTGAAGATTCTCAGTCATCAGGACATGGTGAATTCTAAAAAGTGCAAGAAAAAACAAAAAGTGCAAGAAAAAAACATAAAGTATAGTATAATAGTAAAATAAATAGTATAATAAATAAAGTCCAGTTGTTTTTGTCTTGAACTTTTTTTAATTTGTCATTATAGACATGTTTTCCTATTACATGATACAACAGCCAACAGCATGCCATACAATTACTACTATGGGGCCAGGAACTGCAGTTTTCGTTTTTTCCAGTCAGAATGAATGGAAACGGTCATATTTCAGTCAAAAAGTGGTTTATAAATATGGGAAAAAAATCTATAAATATGTCACTTCGGCCTATAAGTTGCAAGGCATGTAAATTATGCAACAAAAAAAACTGCGACTTACAGGATGAAAAATACAGTAGTTATTATTTTTCTCCCTCTTGAATTGTGCATGTACTGTATTCAGTGTTGAATTATTTTAACTAAACTGTTCTGTTTTCAAATTTTTTCTCTTGGGTTAGATTTAAATAACAAATAGGTCAGTGCTTTTATTGAGGCAAGAAGCAAATTATATTATCCAGTAGTATAAAACATGTATTACTAAAGTTTAGGAAGAAAATGACAGTAATCTTATCACTTTACAATTACCAATACGGTAGTTGCTCTAAACTGAAGTACAAGAGGTTGCAGCTACGGTTGCAGCTCAGTGTCGTGATGGTAATAAAAAATATTGTGATGTATTAAATTTAACTTAAGAATTTCTGTATATACTGTACACCGTGAGAGCATAACTTGTTGGTTTCTTTTTAAAGGGAACCACTATTACTTTTAACACTAGACTTTAATTGATCAACTTTTATTTTTTAACCCGAAAATAATGACTGTAAAAATACTGTAGGGTGTTTAGTAAATTTTTAACATATTTATACTTTTTATACTATTTATATTTTAACATGGACAGAGCCATTTTATTTACACGCAAAGCGTACTGTGTAAATGACACACGTAGGTCTATAAGGCCCTCTCACAATTGAACATTTTAGACAACTTATGCCAACTTTTTTTTTTTTTAAGACTTGTCTGGCTTTGTGAAGTGTTTAATGTTCCTTGAGGGCCTGTCACAGCTAATGCTCACCTTTTTGCTTCATCTTAATTATTTTGCATTGCTGAATAATCTTATGATTTTATGTTTTTAGGTCCTCAATATGGCAGCGCTTCAGCACAAGGATCTGTCAACGCCCAGTGAGTATACATTAAATTAATTATTGTTGGCCATCCAGTAATGGTTAACTTGCATTTGTGTCATGACATGGTCTTGTAATGTGTCAGTGATAAAATGTGGAAGTAATTAAGATAAATTGAAATGGTACTAGGTCCGGTAGTGGATCATCCAGTCCAGGCGCCTTGATGACTCATCTAGGTCCAGGTCCAAGCTCGGCGATGACATCTCCTGATCAGAAAATGGAAACTGGGCATTCCTGTTGCCTCAGGATGGTAAGTATTGATCAGATAGCACTGCTGCCTTGCTATTGGAGAGATAGCAATTGTAATCAAGAAATTTGTTTTTATTTCAGTGTTCCTACGAAAAGTCTTCAACTTCTTTATTGACCTCCACGATCACTTAAAACAAGTACAAGTACAACCCACCTCTTCAGTTGTGCACATTGAGAGGATGGAGACCATGACTCAAAAGTTTGCTACCGTGGTAGGTTTTACAAGTCTGGAGGAATGCCTGGCATAACGCAGTACAACCAAACACTGTTAGGTTCTATTGAGAGTGTCAGGGAGTGTCGGTCAACTGTATCACGGATTCTAAAAAAGCTAAGTCTGGCCCAGTGCCCACTGTTTGATGGATTTTTCAAGGAGACAAAAACAGGCATGCGCTGACCAGCAACAGAGCAATGTATTGCTGAACAGTATTTTTGTACACTGTAAACCCTAATAAGTTCACAGAACTCAAAAGTTTTTTTGTAACAGATTACATAATAAAAATTGAGTGATGTTTTTAAAAAAATTTAAGTTTATACAAATTAAAAATTGCATGTGCAGTTGTCTTAAATTATCTCAACATTAACTTATAAATCTTGATATTTTTCAACTTATAATTAGGGAGTACTTCACATAAAATTTTCAAAATTTTCAGCTCATATATACTTGAAATACACTCAATTTTTTTATTATTTTCAACACAAATACGGCTTGAAATAAACTTACAATTTTCTATATTACTCAGCTCATAATCTGGGGAATATTCACTCAAAATTGACCCAATGAAAATACTCACAATTTTAACAAATTATTTTATTGAATATATATACGTATATATCCAAACAAAGTGCTTGTCATAAATTAAAACAAACTAAAAAGGAAAAGACTCCAGCACCTTAAGAGAAAAACTCAAAGGATTAAAACTCTAGCTTATAAATACAGTATAATCCATCCTCAACAACAAAAATTACAATGTGCTGCCATTTAACACTGTTTAAAAACATTTTGACACTTATTGAAAACTAAAAAAACAAACATTAAAATAAAGTACTGTAGTTGTTTGTGCCTTACTTCAACTGGCAACATCAGGTACTACATCAAGGTAGGCATTAGGCAACAGAACCTTAAACGTGTATAGTGCATGAATTGAACAGTCGTTTCCCACAAGTTATTTTAGTGCATAAACTTTGAACAATACGCCAATGTGGTTATATTTATGTATTAACAAGTATAAGTATAATCCATCCTCAACAACATTTACAATGTGCTGCCATTTAACAGTTTAAAAACATTTAGGCACTTAAGGAAACCTAAAAAAAACAACAACATTAAAATAAAGTACTGTAGTTGTTTCAACTGTGCCTTACGTCAACTGACAACATCACGTGCTGCATCAAGGTAGGCATTAACAGAACCTTAAATCCACTGACATTATCTTTGAACTTTGCATAAAATGATTAAACTATGTTCATTTTTGCAAACAAAATGATAAATTAATAAATTCCTTTCAAAGTGAGTTTAAAATTAAAAACCGTGTTTCTTCACGGGACGTCCGACTACACGCGAATGCAACATCTGTGACGTAGGAGAAAGAACCTTCAGTCTGCGTGCTAGGATAACTCATAACATATTCTCTGCCAGATCGCCTTTTTTTTGTATAACTTGAAAAATGCTGGTACGTTGTTGCATTTGGGTGTTCTAATATCATCAGTGAACAAGTGAGCCTTTTCACTTTCCCAAAAGATGTAAGACCTTCGTCAAAAATGGAATAAATAAGCTGCCTCCCCTCGGACTGAGCTCCCTGCTTCCTGAAAAGGTAAGACTCAATTAAATACAGGTGTAGACCTAAATTAGAACCTGCCGTTTCTGCTCATCTAACTTCCTGCTTCCCAAACTGAAGACAAATTGCTCAAATCTTCACTTATCGCTAAATTAGTCGTTTTATTTCTTGTCCGACATGGATATGTAAAAGGAGCGTTCTGAAGACTTTCTCCTTCCTACGTCACAGATTTGCATTCGCATGTAGTCAGATGTCCCGTGAAGAAACCCGGTTTTTAATTTTTAAACTCACTTTGAAATTAATTTTCATTAATTTATCATTTTGTTTGCAAAAACAAATATATTTGAATGATACAAGATATATATCTTGTAACATTTTATGCAAAGTAGAAAGATGATGTCACATACACTTTAAAGGTCCACTGACATCATCTTTGAACTTTGCATAAAATGTCACAACATATATATCTGGTATCATTCAACTATGTTTTTTGCAAACAAAATGATAAATTAATGAAAATTCCTTTCAACGTGAGTTTAAAATTAAAAACCGTGTTTCTTCACGGGACGTCCGACTACACGCGAATGCAACATCTGTGACGTAGGAGAAAGAACGTTTTTAGAACGCCCCTTTTAAATATTCATGGCGGACAAGAAATAATATTCATGGCGGACAAGAAATAAAACAACAAAATTATCAATCTAAGTGAAGATTTGAGCTATTTGTATTTAGTTTTGGAAGCAGGAAGTTAGATGAACAAGAAACAGCAGGTTCTAATTTAGATCTGCACCTGTATTTATTTGAGTCTTACCTTTTCAGGAAGTGAGGGAGCTCTGAGGGGGGAATCAGCTTTATTTATTCCATACTTGATGAAGGTTTACATCTTTTGGGAAAGTGAAAAGGCTCACTTGTTCACTGATGATATTAGAACACCCAAATGCAACACAACGTACCTGCATTTTTCAAGTTATACAAAAAAAAGGCGATCTGGCAGAGAATACGTTATGAGTTATCCTAGCAGACGCAGACTGAAGGTTCTTTCTCCTGCGTCACAGAAGTTGCATTCGTGTGTAGTCGGATGTCCCATGAAAAAAACACGGTTTTTAATTTTAAACTCACTTTGAAGGGAATTTTCATTAATTTATCATGTTGTTTGCAAAAACGAACATAGTTGAATAATACAAGATATATATGTTGTGACATTTTATGCAAAGTTCAAAGATGATGTCAGTGGATCGTTAAACATGTATAGTGCATGAATTGAACAGTCGTTTCCCACAAGTTATTCAGTGCATAAACTTTGAGCAATACGCCAATGCGGTTATATTTATGTATTAACAATCAATGAACTAAATATGAAGTAGAAGGTTAAAAAAATACACTTCCTCAATACTCACTTCAACAAACAGTACATTCTGAGTGATTCATTCACTGAACAAGTCATTCTTCAGCGTCAGGAGACACCCTTTCAGTCGTTTGTTGTCCTCAAGACCCATCACAACTTTTTGGCTAAATGTGAATTTAAGTTCAAGAAAAAATGTGCATTACAAACAAATAAAAACAAATTAAACCGTAGTTCACATCCTCAGGCTGGCATACTTGAAAAAATTCTCCGCATCGAAGCAAATTCAAGATGGCTGACTCAAGGGAGAAATAAGACCCACCCACCAGAACGTAATGACGTTGCTAACGTCACACTGGTTCCTAAAACTTTTGAGCGTTCCAAACAAATTAACTCTGAAATATTGAGCCCTCTTCAATTAAAGTGGGATAAATCTCAACTGAGCTCAAAACTTTATAGTTCGGTCAACTCCTTAACGACATTTGACTGTTGTGAACTTATTAGTTATGAGCTTGTACAGCTGTTTGGTAATACAGTGTATATGAACAGTATTTCGGTAACATTAATGTTTTTGTGGACTTTATTTGTTACAGAAAACATTTCACCCTCGGGCTTTTTCAATTCAAAGGAGATAAAGCCCTTTGGATAGAGGGTGAAACGTTTTCTGTAACAAATAAAGTCAAGTTGTTTTTGTATTGAACGCTTGTTCTGATTTTATCATGTCCTGGATGACACTCACTCAGCATATATTTTTTTGCAGGTAAGGTCAGTCCTCATGAACAAATGTGTTAAAGCGCCATCTACTGGTAGGTTTAATACCATGTACACTGTATTTCTCTCAGTAGAACTTACACAGAATGTACTGTACTTGTACATGTACTGTATTTTTATTTTTACAGCAGCTCAAAGCGGAGTCTATTCCAGTCTTTTGGGCCGGCAACAGAAAATGACCGGTCTCCCCATTGTTTGTACCTTGAGCGAGGCACCTCCAGCAGGTGTTGACCGGGAGCAGAGGTGGGTAGAATAATCAAAATTAGTACTAAAGCAAAAGTATTGTTACTTGAACCAAATATTACTCAAGTAAAAGTAGGCATCCAAAAATTGACACACTATTTTTTCATTAAATCACCTATGTAGGAGTCCAACGCCTCCACAGAAGATCCCTCGTGTTCAGGACACCAAACTTGGAAGATGGGCATTCCCATTGCCTCAGGATGGTAAGTACCGGTATTGATCAGTTAGCAGTGAGACATTTGAAAAAAATTATCAACCAGCTACCTTGCTGTTGGAGAGATAACTATTTTAATCAAGAAATGTGTGTTTTTGTTTTGTTTTTTCCATCAGTGTTTCAGCGAAAAGTATTCAACTTCTTTACTGAGCTCCACGATTGCCTAAAACATTAAGAGGATGGAGGATTTTGCGAGAGAGGAGCGCCTCTGACTCCAAAACATTTGCTGAGCTTCAGAACAAAGTCCATCGCAGAGTGCCCAGTGAGAAATGCAACCTGAGGCTGCCTTGAGCACCTTCTTCTTCTTCTGGCTTTTCCCTTTTCAGGGGTCACCACAGCGAGTCATCCTCCTCCACCTCACTCTGTCCTCTGCATCCTCTGTCCTCACTCCAACTACCTTCATGTCCTCTCTAACTGCATCCATATATCTCCTCTTCTTCTCCTCTTTGTGTGTGTGGGGGGGTGTTAATAAAAAAAATAAAAGTCATGGTCAGTTTTTTTATGTCTGATGTTTGCATTACCGTAGTTGTTCTGAAGATACAAACCACTGTGTATTTACTAGACTGCTTTTGGTCCAGCTTGTGATTTGTACATCATGATGTTGGTACATAAATCAAAATTAAAGACTAATGTTGATGTAGAAAACTGGGTGATGTTAAAATGTAAAAATGTTAGAAGCCAACTATTTGTATTGCAGATTTAAAACAAATGTAGTTATATAAAGTGCTTCACATATTAAAAATAAAAAAATAAATGGAGGGTTAGGGTAAAAAAAAACAACTACAGTACTGTACCGGTAACCATTGGTGTTATTTTCCATGGTCTACCTACATGCAAAACCTGTATTTTCAGGCAAAGTATATCATATTCCCAAATATGCATGAATTTGCATAAATGAAAATTCCTTAAATATCCGACTGACATCTGCAACGTGATACGCCAAAGATCTGCTGGAACTCTGAGGGATCGCATACCTCCAGGTACTTCACAGATAAAAATCCGTAAATATACGATTGACATCTTCAACGTGATACGTCAAAGATCTGCTGGAACTCTGAGGAATCGCATACATCCAGATACTTCACAGATAAAAATCCGTAAATATCCGACTGACATCTTCAACGTGATACGTTAAAGATCTGCTGGAACTCTGAGGAATCGCATACATCCAGGTACTTCACAGATAAAAATCCATAAATATACGACTGACATCTTCAACGTGATACGTCAAAGATCTGCTGGAACTCTGAGGAATCGCATACATCCAGATACTTCACAGATAAAAATCCGTAAATATCCGACTGACATCTGTCACGTATACGTAAATATAAACCAATCATACGACAAATATGCGGCAAGTATCCGAAGAGATGTAAGCAGTAATCCCGAGGGATAACAGAGCCACATATTTCTGGATCTGCAGCAGATAAAGTATCTGGATTTTGGGATTTTTTTAAGGATCGCATCCGTTCGTATCCGGGAATATCTGAAACTAGGATGCGATACGGAAATTCCCGGAAATTGTCCGTATATGTGAAGGATGCTGAGATATACCACATCTGATACTCCCGTATATCTATGGTTTTTGTGCAATGGATGTTAGAAATGCAGCTGCCAAGAAAAAGACACAGAGGAAGGCCAAAGAGGAGCTATGTGGATGCAGTTAGAGAGGACATGAAGGTAGTTGGAGTGAGGACAGAGGATGCAGAGGACAGAGTGCGGTGGAGGATGATGACTTGCTATGGCGACCCCTGAAAAGCGAAAAGCCGAAATAATAATAATAAGAAGAATCAATTCAAACAGCAATCACATATAAAAAAATATAAGATAATAAATGACTTCTCACACAATACCATATATAGTAATTTGGATATAAACCAATTTATGAATATTTGTTCAGACATTTTGTTTTAATCATTTTCTTGAATATAGATATTGACTTTGCAGTTTTAGTATCAGTTTCCAAACCATTCCACAATCCTATTCCCATTTTTTGATCGACAGCAGTACCAGTAGTTATTTGTTCCATTAATTTCATGAGAGCCATTGATGTAGAGTTTTTTGCTCTAAACCCATACGGACTGTTACTTAGACAATTTTTTTTATCTATAAATTGATCTAATCTATTCACAAATAGTTTTTCTAGAATTTTTGAGAACTGTGGTAACAAGGATATTGGTCTATAATTGTTGAACATACATTTATCACCATTTTTAAAAAAGAGGAACTACCTTAGCCACTTTCATATTATCTTGGAATTTTCCTGTTTAGAATGATAAATTACATATATATGTAAACGGCCCAATAACATGGCTCATTATGACCTTTACAAACATCATATCCATGTCCACCCAGACTTTTGATCTCTTGTCTGTAAGATTTTTTACTACATTCATTATTTCTTCTTTGTCAGTTCCATTTAGAAAAATACTGTTTGCACAACCTATAATTGAATGGCTCACATTATTATCTATATTTGATATTTTAGCTGCAAGGCTTGATCCAACATTCACAAAATATTGATTAAATCCATTTACAATTTCATTCTCATCATGAATTTCATCGTTGTCCTTTACAAAATATTGTGAAATACCCGTTTTTACTTTATGATTCTTCAGAACACTATTCATTACTCGCCATGTTGCTTTCATATCACCATTCTTTTATCTAACCCTATCACTATAATATTCCTTCTTATGTTTCCTTATAATTCCTACTAATTTATTTTTATACGTCTTATATTTTTCTTCAACATTTTGTGTTCGCAATTTCAAGAAGCATGAATACAAATAATTTTTTTACAAGCATTTCTCAACCCTTTTGTCATCCATGGTTGGTCAACAATATTTCTCTTTGTATAATATTTTTGCACACAATTCTTTTCATACAAAGCTTCTAAGATATTCATAAACTCATCCTATGATCTGTTCACATCATCAACATACACGTCATTCCAGTTTTGTTTATCTATATCCTCTTTTAATTTAGCCAACGCTTTTTTAATATGTTTATTATTTTTTTTAGTTGTAACTGCTTTTGTGATGCTTTTATCATTTTTATAGATTGTGAAAACTGGTAAATGATCACTTAAGTCGGTCATTAAAATGCCACCCATTTGTTATATTTGTGAAAATATTATCAATTATTGTGGCACTATGAGTTGTAATTCTTGTTGGCTTTGATATCAACAGATACAGATTTAAACTATACATTGAATTTATAAATGTACTGATGTTATTTGAATCTGTTTTATTTCCCAGATCAATATTAAAGTCTCCACACAAAAAAACTCTTTTCCAATAGCTCCATGATTTTATCAGTGAATATTTCTATATTTGATCCTGGCAATCTATATACACAACTTATTATTATGTTTTTATCATTCTTGTTTATTATTTCTATTGTTATCATTTCCATAATATTATCAACAATCATTGACATTTCACTAATTAATTTACATTTTATTTCATCATTAACAAATGGAGCGACTCCACCACCCTTTTTATTATTTCTGTTCATATGATATAATTCATACCCTTCGATGTGAACATTATTTGTGTTTTCATCATTGAGCCATGTCTTTCATGCATAATTAAATTGATTACTAAGCTGAGAAAGAAGAGAACGTTATTTCACAACAGTTTATAGTAAACAGTTAGAATGTGAACAGAAAATTAAAATGCATTTGCTCACAATAACATTCTATCATGTGAGGGCACTGTTGGACCATCAGTTTAATTCTGCCAAATAGTGTCCTTGGGTGAACAATGGGTCCTTCTTTGCAAACTCTGATCTATGGGAAGAAACCTCCCTTTCAACAGAAGAGATAACCAAACGCTTAGATTTTGCAACTTCTGAAGGTCAGGTGGAAACATTCTCATAGGAATGAGCCTTTCAGGCCAATAAGCTCATTTGGCAGGTAGACGACTCATGAACAATAACAGATTTTTAATTTTGTAGCATGGTTTTGGGAACGCGACTCAGTCTTACTTTCAAAGTATCAAAAGAATAAAAGTTTTGACCATTAAAAAAAACCTGGATGTGTCACTACAGCAAACACAACAAAACAAAGGGGCAATTTTTTTATTTTAACATGTTTGTAGCCTACTTTTTGTCTCAGACTTAAAATTTGTTCCCCCATTTTATTTTTCAAATTATCTTGTCAGATGTAGAATGTTAGAATATTATATCATAGTCTGAACACACTTGAAAATCTTCTTTTTATCTTCTGTTTGTTTGTTGCAGTGTTGAGTCAGTCAATGATGGACTTTTCCACACAGTCGAGCTGTTGATTCAGAACCGCTCGCTGAGCCTGGTGGTTGATAATGGCACACCAAAGAGCCTGGGCAAGCTAGCACGCCAGCCCTCAGTTGACTACAACACTCAGCTTTACATAGGAGGTATGCACACACAGATACATTTATACATACTTATTTTGAAGATGATTGTACAGAGCATGCAAATTTTACTTTTGCCTTCTTTTCACTGCCTTTATGTGGTTTTGAATCATTCATTTCTATTAAGTTTATTTATATAGCACCAAATGACAACAGAAGTTGTCTCAGGACACTGTACAAAACATTATCATACAAACAAAAGCCAATTAGTAAAAGTTAGCTATCTAAAGAAGGAAGCCAGCAGATGTGTTGAATCTTCATTTTGTTGCAGTCTCCCATCTTTCCATCCCAATGAGTAAGTACTTTGGCAACAGTGGAAATGAAAAAAAACCCTCCCTTTTAACAGGAAGAACCTTCCACCAGAACCGGGCTCAGGACAAGTGGCCATCTGCTTCTACCGGCTGGGTTTGAAAGGACAGAAAAAAGAAACAAACACAGAATGTCAGGTCCAGATGTAGATTCAGATATACCCAAGTCAATCATAACTATAAGATTTATCAAAAAGGAAAGACGTAAAAGACTTAAAAGTAGACAATGTGTCAGCCTCATGGACAGAAACTGGAAGTTGGTTCCACAAGAAAGGAGCCTGTTAACTGAAAGTTCTGCCTCTCATTCTGCTTGTTGAAACTCTAGTAACCACAAGTAAACCTGTAGTCAGAACAAAGTGCTCTGTGGGAAAATAGGGAACAATAAGATCTGTAATATACGATGGAGCTAGGTTGTTGAGAGCCTGATTTTTAACTGGTACTGGCAAAAGAGAGAATGTTACACCAGTTTTTGCCTCCTAGCACTAGCTCTCGGTTCACTTTCGTATTCAGTTCAAAATCCTTCTATAAGTTTTTTTAATATCTGAACAACGTTGCCCCCTCTTAACTCGCTGATCTACTGCAGTCACATGTCCCACAGCACTCTCTGAGGTCAGCAGATCAGATGCTTCTAATGGTTCCAGGAACCCCTCTTCAGCTCAGATGTGACAGGACCATCTCTGTTGCAGGTCCAAGAATGTGGAATGACTTACCACTAGGCAGGCTCCCTTTCTTAATGATTTTAAGTCTTGCTTAAAAACTCTCTTTTACTCCCTGGTTTTTGACATGGTATGATTTGTTTTTGGCCTGTCTGTATTCGACAGCGTTAGCCATTTAGTCATCTTCTTCCATTTGGATCTATGTATTTTTGTTGTGTGCTTTGCTGGATTGTTTCTGCTGTACAGCACTATGGTTGGCCTTGTTGCTATTTTAAGTGCTTTATAAATAAAGTGGTATGGTATGGTATGGTGTGGTATGAAATACTGCAAAATTTATTCCTAAAATGCTCAGGTCCAAAAAACACAACCTCGTTTGTCTGAGTTTATAAGCAGTAAAGGATCATCCAAGTTTTTACATTAATTCAACCTTTATTTACCGCTTCTCCACATCGAGAGGAGCCAGTTGAGGTGGCTCGGGCATCTGGTTAGGATGCCTCCTGGACGCCTCCCTGGTGAGGTGTTCCGGGCATGTCCCACCGGGAGGAGACCCAGAGGAAGACCCAGGATACGCTGGAGGGACTATGTTTCTCGGCTGGCCTGGGAACGCCTTGGGATTCCCCCAGAGGAGCTGCTCCAAGTGGCTGGGGAGAGGGAAGTCTGGGCCTCCCTACTTAGGCTGCTACCCCCGCGACCCGACACCGGATAAGCGGAAGAAAATGGATGGATGGATGGATCAACCTTTATTTATACAGGCTAGCCTTGTTGAGCCACGGGGACTCATTTACAAGAGGGACCTGTCTCACTCACACCTAGGGACAATTTAGAGTTACCAATCAGCCTAACATGCATGTTTTTGGACTGTGGGAGGAAACCAGAGCACCCGGAGAAAACCCACGCATGCACGGAGAGAACATGCAAACTCCACCCAGAAAGGCCCCCGGACCAGGATTTGAACTTGGGACCTGCTCGCTGAGAGGCAGCAGCTCTACCAGTTGTGCCACCGTGCTGCCATCCTTAAGACATGCTTGTACCTTAAGTAACTGATTAGAATCATTGGGTTTCTTGGACAAATTTAACTGAGTATCATCAGCATGACAATGAAAATTTATCTCATGCTGTTTTATAACTTTACCTAATGGAAGCATATATTATGTAAAGAGTTTCAGTCCATGCACTGAACCCTGAGGAACTCCATGACTAGCGTTGGTGATGGAAGAAGATTCATTATTTACACTCACAACTGGATTATATTAGATACATATGATTTAAACCACTTTAGGGATGTTCCTGTAATCCCAATATCATATTCAAACCTCTGTAGTAAAATATTTTGATCAACTGTATCAAATGCTGCACTGAGTACTAACAGTACCAGTGTAGACACAAATCCATTGTCAGAGGTCATGAGAATGTCATTAGTAACTTTCACCAGTGCTGTTTCAGTGCTATGGTGAGCTCTAAACCTTGACTGAAATTCATCAAACAGATTTTCTTTGCAGATATTCACGCAATTGACCTGCAACTATTTTCTCAAGATTTTTTGTTTTGTTTTGTTCAGAATTCCTGAATCAAGATCAGGCTTAAGTAAAGATTTAAATATAGCAACCTTAAAGCACTGTTGTACCTAACCATACATTAAAGACAAATTAAGCAGATCCAAAATGTGGATATTAACTATGGAAAATACCTCTTTAAACAGTCTAGTTGGGCTGGGTTCTAGAAGACATGTTGATGGTTTGGACTATTTTTGACAATTCAGAGACCTCATCAGGATAAAAACAGTCCAACATAAATCAGGTTCTAGTAATATGTCAAGCTGCTTCATCTGACAGGGAATGAGAGGCAACTGATCAATGCTAACCCTAACCCTAATAATAATAATAATAATTAATTCAATTTATAACGCACTTTTCATTACTGAAAATCTCAAAGTGCTACACACATTCATAAACCGGTGGTGGCAGACTACCATGCAAGGTGCTTTCCAGTCCTACCGGGAGCAACTCGGGGTTAAGTGTCTTGCCCAAGGACACAACGACACATGGTGTGGGTCCCGGGAGTCGAACCGCCAACTTTCCGATCTGGAGACGACTGCCCTTACCACTACGCCACGACCACACTCTAACCCTAACTGATCACCCTGCCTGCCAAACCAAACTTGCCACCTCCCTCCTGGCACTGACATAGCACTAAGCTAGCAGCACAAAATATAGGCTCTCTTGCTAAAAAGCTAAAGGCAGCACCCACGTTGCCTCTTCTCTCAAGCTGAATACACACACACACTCTCAAAAACTGTCTGTATAAACAGTGCACAACTCAAACTTGTCAGGCTAAGTTAGCAGCATGCAATAAAGGTGCGCTACCCTCTTCCCTCATGATGAATGCACCCCCCCCCCCACACTCAAAAACTGTTGGTACAAGCTGCGCTCACACATGTCTCCGTCCCCCCGTCAACAAAAATCATGGATGAGATGAGCACCCCACCATGGCAAGTTAACCAAGGGGAACACTGTCCACTATAATTAAATGTACTCTCAATGGCTGTGTAGTCATTTCCTCAAAGGTTATAAAAATGATCAGACAGAATAGGATTTTGAGGATGTATTAATAAGTCCTTAATCTCTATGTCATAAGTCAGAACCAGATCAAGAGTGTGATGATGAAAATTAGTAGATGTGTAGACATTTTGGGTAAAATCAATTGACTATAATAAATGATTAAAGGTTATGCTTAAAAGTCCACCGACATGATTGTTTTACTATTCATAAAATTGCTCAATATATATATACCATACCATACCATACCAGCTTTATTTATAGAGCACTTTAAACACCTACAGGACCAAAGTGCTGTACACACAACAAAACAATCAATCAGGTAATAAAATGATTAAAATAAATAAAAGTCACATAATAAAAGTTGAGGAATCATACACTCAGATAAAACAAGCGACTAAAATTATTAAAAGTCAACATCGCAGATGGTGTCATAGGCCAGGGAGAAGAGATGGGTTTTAAGAAGAGATTTAAAAACAGACAGGGAAGAGTCTGATGTTCAAGGGAAGGTTGTTCCACAGTTTAGGAGCTGCCACAGCAAAAGCACGGTCTCCTCTGAGCTTGCGTTTTGTCTTTGGGACACTCAGGAGCAGCTGATCACATGACCTGAGGGATCGAGAGGGTGTGTATGGCTGCAGCAACTCGGACAGATAGGGCGGGGCAAGACCATTTTGCGCTTTAAAAGCAAATAAAAGAACTTTAAAATGAATCCTGGAATGTACGGGCAGCCAGTGCAGGGAGGTTAAAACAGGAGTAATGTGGTCAAACTTTCGTGTGCCAGTTAAAAGTCGTGCAGCGGCGTTCTGTACCCTCTGAAGCTGAGAGATACACGAATCACTGATTCCTATATAGAGTGCATTACAGTAGTCCAGCCGTGTGGTCACAAAGGCGTGAACTACTGTTTCAAAATGCTGCTTGGAAAGAATTGGCTTTACCTTAGCCAGCTGCCTCAGGTGGAAAAAACTAGTTTTAACAACTGCTCTGATGTGGTTTTCAAATTTTAGTCCGGCATCGATCTTGACCCCCAGGTTTGTAACAATAGGTCTGATGTATTGAGCCAAGGAACCAACATTGACCTTGGGAGTCTCAGTGGAGCTTCCAAAAACCATCACCTCAGTCTTCCCCTCATTAAACTTTAAAAAGTTCACAGCCATCCAGGCTTTGATGTCCTCCAGACATGAAAACAGAGGGGCCAGAGAGTTGGAGTCCTTTTTCTGAAGCGGGACATAAATCTGCGTATCATCTGCATAACAATGAAAGGAGATCCCATATTTCCTAAGAATGGAGCCAAGAGGGAGCAGGTACAGTGTGAAGAGGAGGGGGCCTAAGACTGAGCCCTGAGGAACCCCACACAGAAGAGGAGCAGAGGAGGACTCATGGTCACCAAGGCGGACACAGAAAGTACGGTCGGCTAAGTAGGACCTAAACCAGTTCAGTGCTGCACCGCTGACACCCCCCCATTGTTTCAAACGACATAGTAAGATGTCATGGTCCACGGTGTCAAAAGCAGATGATAAATCTAAAAGCAGGAGGACAACACTGTCACCAGAGTCTGTTGCTAAAAATATGTCGTTAAAAACCTTTAAAAGAGCAGATTCTGTACTGTGCAGAGCTTTAAAACCAGACTGTAAAACCTCGAGAATGTTCTGTTCTTCCAAATATGCTGATAGTTGGTTGTACACCACCTTCTCGAGCATTTTTGAAAGAAATGGCAGTTTGGAGATGGGCCTGTAGTTAGCAAGAACAGAGGGGTCAAGAGTGGGTTTCTTAATGAGAGGCTGTACATCTGCATGTTTAAAATGTCCAGGGACCACACCAGAGGACAGACAGCTGTTCAGAAGAGC
Source organism: Garcialebias charrua (assembly GCA_038048925.1). NCBI lineage: Eukaryota > Metazoa > Chordata > Actinopteri > Cyprinodontiformes > Rivulidae > Garcialebias > Garcialebias charrua. The sequence goes on along the minus strand of JBBPBX010039816.1, from coordinate 7,427 downwards.
CAGGACTGAAGGACCTACAGTGATGAAGACCTCTTTGAGTAAACGAGGAGGAACAGCATCACTTGGTGAACCTGTTGGCTTCAAGTGACTGACCACCTCCTGCAGAGACGACAGAGTCACAGGTTCAAAGCTGTCAAAAACAGCCGAGCAGGGCACAGAGACTGAGGGGTCATGAGCAGAAGGTGAGATCTGGGCCCTGGTGAAAATGACTTTCTCAACAAAGAAGTTTAGAAAGTTTTCACATGCAGCAGGTGAAGGTTCAATACAGTTTGTTTGTGGTGCATTGAGAACAGAACCAATAACTTTAAACAGAACATGAGGACTGTGACTGTTTGATGCAATCACATTTGACAGGTATTTTCTTTTGGCATCTTTCACAGTTTTTTGATAGTGACGCCAGCAGTCCTTTAATATTTGAAACAACACCTGTAATTTGTTCGATTTCCACCTGCGCTCAGCTCTGCGACACTCTCTCCTAGTATATATATATTATCATTTAAATATGTTCCTTTATGCAAACAAAATGATAAATCGCTTTAATTTTGCTTTAAAAGTGATTTTGAACTTCAAGCCGTGTTCAATCATGGGAAATCTGATTACACCCGAACGCACCATCTGTGATGTCACACCGGGCAGAGCTCTGGGCTTGTCACAGTGCGCAAATATGAGCAGCTTGACATGAAGGTAAGTCTGATACAGCATCAGACCTAAATTAGATCCTGCTGTTTCTTGTTCCATCACCCAAACTATTTTCTGCTTCCCAAAATGAAGACAAATAGCTCAAATCTTCACATAGATTGATAAATTCGTCGGGTTTTAAATTGTCCGCTATTAAAGAGACCAGAGCCCTCTGCCCAGTGTTACGTCACAGATGGTGCGTTCGTGTGTAATTGGATTTCCCATGATTAAACACGGCTTGAAGTTCAAAATCACCTTTAAAGCTAAATTAAAGTGATTTAGCATTTTGTTTGCAAAAATGAACATATTTAAATGATAAAATATATATATTTTGAGTAATTTTATGAAAATTAAAAAATCATGTCAGTGGGGCTTTAAGCTATCATTTTCAACATCTACATGAATATTGAAATCACCAATTATTGACTTAAGTATTTAATAACAAGTCGGATAAAACATCTTAGAATCCAGATCAATTTGATGGTTGTGAACTTCAGACGAACAAAAACACATACCCCCCGCCAACATTCAAGGATCTGTGGTGGAAGGATTAGGATCCTCATCCCGGCCGCTTCACACTCGGCTGCAAACCGCTCCAGTGAAAGCTGTGGATCACGACCTGATGAAGCCAATAGGACCACATCATCTGCAAAAAACAGAGAAGCAACCCTAAGGTCACCAAAACGGATCCCCTAAACACCTTGGCTGTGCCTAGAAATTCTGTCCATAAAAGTTATGAACAGAATCGGTGACAAAGGGCAACCTTGGCGGAATCTAACTCTCACTGGAAATGAGCCTGACTTACTGCCGGCAATGCGGACCAAGCTCTGACACCGGTTGTACAGGGACCTAAAAGCCTGTATCAAAGGGCCTGGTACCCCAATGCCTAACCCAAATGCGGAGGCTGTAAACTGCCAAAAAACTGTGAAATTTGGGACAGCATTCCAAAATGGCCACCTTCCTGTTTATCGTACAACGTTAGTGCCAGAGGCTTTTCTGTGCATCTTGGGGAATTGAACATGTGTACCAAATTTCCTGCTTCTACAATAAACTAAGATTAATGTGGAGTGTAGTTTGAAAATTTCCAGGTGGCACTCTTGAGCCGCTTCTGTTGCGATTTTTGAGATGTCCTTAAAATAAGTAAATTTTCAGCAGCCCTAATGCATCTGCCAAATTTGGTGAGTTTTGGGATAAAAAAGGCCAATTCATTTGCCCAAAAAATTGCAGCTTGGGCCTGAACAGATGAATTACAATAGGCCTTTGCAGCACTTCGCTGGTCAAGCCTAACTAGTTGAACCACTCTGAGTGTACGCTATTTATAAGACTAGGCTGAATACAACTCCTCAGACTGAAGAAGTCTTTTGGATGAAAGATGAAACGTTTCAACAATTTTTTAACCCGTCCAGAGGACCAGACTTAACTTTTTTAGATGTACTGAGGGTGTTTGTGTACTAGAATGTAAAACTGTGCAAAAGATAAACAAATACAGAAAAAAATACTTCTCGTGCAAACAATTTTTTTAAATTAAATTATGTATTCATTTTACATATTAAAAAACATAAAAGATAATGAAAAAAAAATTCATAAATTTGTGAAATAATTAAAATACATAAAATGAAAGGTGGCAGAAAGAAGAAAAAAGTATTATTTTGTCTGCCCTTTTAAAAAAAAAATAAACAAACAAACAATTTCAAACAATCAATTTAAACAATAATCTTCCAGAAACAACAGATCAATTCAGTAACATTTCACACTCAACAATTAACAAATATATTTGAATGCTTTACTTAAAAGCTTTAGTATTTTGTTAGCAGTTTAGATTTGATAATATTTTTGAATTTAATCACAGAGTTAAAGCTGGGGTATGTAAGATTGTAATGTAGTCTAACTTTTCAAACAATATATTTTTAACATATTTCTTCACTCAGTCACTGTCTACTGACAAACTGATGTTAGACAAAGTAATCTCTGAAAAAATCTATTGTCCCCTTGCTTCTCTATCAGCATTTATAAAAACACTGAAAACACAAGAGTGACCAGGACACTGACAGCCAATAAAAACAGAGTTGTTTGTCACGCCCCAACCCACGCCCCCACCTGTCCCAGCCGCAGCTCGTTCTCATTTAAAGGATTGCAAAGCGATGCAGGACTGTTTTTTATGTGACACAAAATGTATTAAATATCCCTTCTTTATCCCAGAGCTGGACTTTTATTTAGTTTTTTTTGCCAAAAGCCAAGTGATCGCTTCATCCTTCACTGACAGAAATGAGGAAATGGATTTGTCACGACTCACGAGTGAATTAAAACATGTCCAACGTTGCTTCGTGAACCTCTGATGATTTCTGCTGGATTTTGTGTTGTAGGATGAGTGATTCATGGTTTTATTAAATTTTTTAAACAGTTATATTGTCATATAAACCCAGAACTTCGGAGCGCAGAGACCGGAGGAGGTGGGGCATTCCAGACATTCCAGAGACCAGCGCTGACAGAAAGAGGAAGTCACGAGCGAATTAAAACATGTCCAACGTTGCTTTGTGAACCTCTGATGATTTCTGCTGGATTTTGTGTTGTAGGATGAGTGATTCGTGGTTTTATTAAAATTTTTAAACAGTTATATTGTCATATAAACACAGAATATCGCAGCGCAGACAGGAGGAGGTGAAGCATTCCACACATTCCAGACCAGCAGCGCAGCGACATGAGGAAGTCACGAGCGAATTAAAACATGTCCAACGTTGCTTCGTGAACCTCTGCTGGTGTCTGCTGGATTTTGTGTTGTAGGACTAGCGCTCCATGTTTTTATTTTATTTTATTAGAAGGTTTTATTTCCATAAACACAGAATATCGCAGTGGTTCTGAGCAGAGAGCAGCAGGGGGCGGAGCAGATCCCAAGTTCAGCAGAGCTCGGACTGTGCCATATATGGCTCTGAGGGGAGGGAGCAGAATGCTTTTCTGCGCTGAAAATATTTCTAAGTCCCAGAGAGTCCTAGAGTGTTCAAATATCGCAGACCCTAGCTTTAATATATTTACTATCATTTTCCAAAACATTCTACAATTCCACTCCATCCATCCATCCATCGATTTTCGTCCGCTTATCCGGGGTCGGGTCGCGGGGGTAGCAGCCTCAAGGGCGAGATACACTCGAGCGTCCTCACGATACGCCAATACGCAGCGTACGTACGCCCCGTACGCAGCGTAGCCCCACGTAGCCCCTCAGGGCATGTACGCGCAAAGCTTTTTTTTTACTACGCGTGCGCGATACGCGTGCGCGATACGCGGTGTCTGACCATAAACTTCCCGGCGCCGGACTGTTTTGTATGTTACACAAATGAAATAAATTCCCCTTCTTTATCGCTGATCGGGCCTTTTCTTTTGTTTTTTTGCCTAAAGTCAAGTAACCGCTTCTTCCTCCGTTCACTCGATGATTGAAATGAATGAATTCAGGTCCTACCTGGGTGCGGCGATGTTTTAAATATCCCTGGTGGGCTGTGTGCTGCAGGAAAAGCGCTCCCTGTTATTATTTTTATTTCTGAGAGAACTTTTTACAACATATATAGTAGAAACACCGCATAAACACCGCCGCGGTCTTCAAGGCGCTACATGAGCTGGCTGTCAATCATTTCAGTAGGCGTGTCAGCAAGTAACCAATCAGCGAGTCCCCTCCAGGGTTGCCAGATAAACATGAATTTTATTTAATTTTTTATTTTTTTTTACCCCTTTTCAGTGCAAATGTTCACTAAACTCAACACACTATTAATCTTATCAGACCCTCACGCAGCAAATATGACAGTTTGGGTAAAAAAAATAAAAAATAAGCAACAGTACTAGATGATTCATTATTTCTTATCTGGCAACCCTGGTCCCCTCCGTGTGCAGCTGCAAGGAGAACGAGTTTCTGACATATGCTGAAGCATATCAGCAAAACACATGCGCACAAAATGCGCGCGTAGAGTGGCGTACCTGAGGACGCATGAGTGTATCTCGGGCTTCAGTAGGGAAGCCCAGACTTCCCTCTCCCCAGCCACTTGAAGCAGCTCCTCTGGGGGAATCCCAAGGCGTTCCCAGGCCAGCCGAGAAACATAGTCCCTCCAGCGTGTCCTGGGTCTTCCTCTGGGTCTCCTCCCGGTGGGACATGCCCGGAACACCTCACCAGGGAGGCGTCCAGGAGGCATCCTAACCAGATGCCCGAGCCACCTCAACTGGCTCCTCTCGATGTGGAGAAGCAGCGGCTCTACTCCGAGTCCCTCCCGGATGACTGAGCTTCTCACCCTATCTCTAAGGGAGAGTCCAGACACCCTGCGGAGAAAACTCATTTCAGCCGCTTGTATCCGAGATCTTGTTCTTTCGGTCACAACCCAAAGCTCATGACCATAGATGAGGGTAGGAACGTAGATCGATCGGTAAATTGAGAGCTTTGCCTTTTGACTCAGCTCTCTCTTCACCACGACAGACCGGTACAGCGCCCGCTTCACTGCGGATGCTGCACCTATCCGCCTATCGATCTCACGCTCCAGTTTTCCCTCATTCGTGAACAAGACCCCGAGATACTTAAACTCCTCCACTTGGGGCAGGACCTCCTCCCCGACCCGGAGAGGGCATGCTACCCTTTTCCGGCTCAAGACCATGGCCTCGGATTTGGAGGAACTGATCCTCATCCCGGCCGCATCACACTCGGCTGCAAACCGCTCCAGTGAAAGCTGTAGATCACGACCTGATGAAGCCAGTAGGACCACATCATCTGCAAAAAACAGAGAAGCGATTCTAAGGCCACCAAAACGGATCCTCTCAACACCTTGGCTGCGCCTAGAAATTCTGTCCATAAAAGTTATGAACAGAATCGGTGACAAAGGGCAACCTTGGCGGAGTCCAACTCTCACTGGAAACGAGCCTGACTTACTGCCGGCAATGCGGACCAAGCTCTGACACCGGTCGTACAGGGACCTAACAGCCCATATCAATGGGCCTGGTACCCCATACTCCCGGAGTACCCCCCACAGAACCCCCCGAGGGACGCGGTCGAATGCCTTTTCCAAGTCCACAAAGCACATGTAAACTGGTTGGGCAAACTCCCACGCACCCTCCAGGACCCTGCTGAGGGTGTAGAGCTGGTCCAGTGTTCCACGACCAGCACGAAAACCACATTGCTCCTCCTGAATCCGAGGTTCGACTATCCGACGGACCCTCCTCTCCAGAACCCCTGAATAGACCTTACCAGGGAGGCTTAAGAGTGTGATCCCCCTATAGTTGGAACACACCCTACGGTCCCCCTTTTTGAATAGGGGAACCACCACCCCAGTCTGCCAATCCAAGGGAACTGCCCCCGATGTCCACGCGATATTGCAGAGTCGCGTAAGCCAACACAACCCCACAACATCCAGAGCCCTAAGGAACTCAGGACGAATCTCATCCACCCCCGGAGCCTTGCCACCGCGGAGCTTTTTAACCACCTCGGCGACCTCAGCACCAGAGATTGGAGAGCCCGACCCAAAGTCCCCAGGCTCCGCTTCCTCAGTGGAAGACGTGCCAGTAGGATTGAGGAGGTCTTCGAAGTATTCCGCCCACCGACTCACAACATCCCGAGTTGAGGTCAACAGCACGCCATCCCCACCATAAATGGTGTTGGTCGCGTACCGCTTTCCCCCCCTGAGACGCCGGATGGTGGACCAGAATCGCCTCGAAGCCGTACGGAAGTCATTCTCCATGGCCTCTCCGAACTCCTCCCACGCCCGAGTTTTTGCCTCAGCAACCACCCGAGCCGCATGCCGCTTGGACTGTCGGTACCTATCTGCTGCTTCCGGGGTCCCACAGGCCAAAAAGGCCCAATAGGACTCCTTCTTCAGCCTGACAGCATCCCTCACCGCCGGTGTCCACCACCGGGTTCGAGGGTTGCCACCACGACAGGCACCAACAACCTTGCGGCCACAACTCTGATAAGCTGCCTCGACAATAGAGGCGCGGAACATGGCCCACTCGGACTCAATGTCCCCCGCCTCCCTCGGAACGTGTTCAAAGCTCTCCCGGAGGTGGGAGTTAAAGCTCCGTCTTACGGGAGACTCTGCCAGACGTTCCCAGCAGACCCTCACAATACGTTTGGGTCTGCCAGGTCTGACCGGCATCCTCCCCCACCATCGGAGCCAACTCACCACCAGGTAGTGGTCAGTGGACAGCTCCGCCCCTCTCTTCACCCGAGTGTCCAGGACATGCGGCCGTAGATCAGATGAGACGACAACAAAGTCGATCATCGAACTGCGACCTAGGGTGTCCTGGTGCCAAGAGCACATATGTACACCCTTATGCCTGAACATGGTGTTTGTTATGGACAATCCATGACGAGCACAGAAGTCCAATAACAGAACACCACTCGGGTTCAGATCAGGAGGGCCGTTCCTCTCAACCACACCCCTCCAGGTCTCACTGTCATTGCCCACGTGAGCGTTGAAGTCCCCCAGCAGAACAAGGGAGTCCCTAGGAGGTGCACTCTCCAATACCCCCTCCAAGACTCCAAAAAGGGTGGGTAATCTGCGCTGCCGTTTGGCGCATAGGCACAAACAACAGTCAGAGCCCGTCCCCCACACGTAGGCGAAGGGAGGCTACCCTCTCGTTCACCGGGGTGAACCCCAACGTACAGGCACCAAGATGGGGGGCAACAAGTATGCCCACTCCTGCTCGGCGCCTCTCACCAGGGGCAACTCCAGAGTGGAAGAGTGTCCAACCCCTCTCAAGGAAACTGGTTCCAGAGCCAGAGCCAT
>JBBPBX010039815.1:19055-29698 GCA_038048925.1 Garcialebias charrua | reverse complement strand
GAATAATAACTCACACATCTGACAAACCTGTAAGTCACTGATAAAACAGCTTTTCTCAGAGAGGCCATACAGCCTTTATAGACCAACTGCATGTTTTTATTTTTCATTTCATATTGTGTAATTTGCATAACTAACTGACTGAAGTCCCCTAAAAAATGGTCATTAAATAATGCAGATCTAATCAGCTGGTTGTGCATTTAGATTTGATTTCCAATGCTCGGAGTCATGACTTGTTGGAAACTAAAATAGGTGTAATAGTGTCCGAAGTAGAGGCAACCAATACATTTTTTATTTCCCGTAGGTAGTCATCAAACTAGGGTTAGTAATAAAAGGAAAGAGAAGTGGCAACAAGTGTCAATGATGATAACACAGCAGAAACTGATCTAGGGTCCTTATTTAATATTTTAAAAAGTGGTTCAATATCAAATTTAAAGTCAAGAAATGAGTTGTTGAAGAAGCATTTTGTATCTGGGCATCATAATGATAAACAGCTAGCATGGCACAACTCAGAGACAAATGAAAAAGATCCGGCCTGTCAGCCAGCTCCAGTTGCAAGGAAGCACAGCAAACTGAAGACTTGAACTGGTACCAGCACATGGCTCCTCCTGGTTTCCCTCTGTAACGCTAGGGCCAGTTAACATGAAGTTTCAAAAGAATGGCCCTGGGCACATCAAATCAAATAATAAGCGCACATCAAAGTGTGCCAGCAGGTCATGTGATCCCTGAAAATACACTCTCTCACTATTCTTTCAGAGGCGATGTCCTCCTGCAGCTCCGTTATTCAACAATTACATAAGACTTGACGGTTGTTTGTGGCAGTGTGTCATCATCGCCTCCACCTTGTCAACCACAGGCCACTTGTCCCGAGTTAACATGCTCGTTCAACACTAAATGATCAAATGAATCTCAGTACTTGTGATTAAATTGAAAATTGACCCATTTTATTTTCATTGCAAATAAAAACTTTTAACTGTAAAAAAAATCTAAATCAAAACCACATGTTGGTTTTAGATTCTGTCCAGAGTGCAGAAAAAGCAGACACACACATTTTAAACTGAAAGACTGATTATTTGTGTTCCCTGTCCCTTTATGTATATTTGTGCATTAGCATCAAAATTGAACGAACCATAAATAAATATAACATTTTATAACAAACAGATTGGAAATGAGTCACAGGAAGCCTGGCTGTGAGGAATGATGTTAAATTAGTGCCGAAAACATGTTTTATGTGTCTGTAATTGTAACGTGTGTATGTAGCATGTTGTGTCTATGTAAGGGATATGTTAAAGTCCACGACCCACCATGTTTTCAAATTGCATCGATATTAATATTTAGTAGTGATTTAAATAATAAAACAGGAGCGTTTATTGAAACAGATCAGCAGCAACATGAAACAGATCAGCAGCAACATGAAACAGATCAGCAGCAACATGAAACAGATCAGCAGCAACATGAAACAGATCAGCAGCAACATGAAACAGATCAGCAGCAACATGAAACAGATCAGGAGCAACATGAAACAGATCAGCAGCAACATGAAACAGATCAGCAGCAACATGAAACAGATCAGCAGCAACATGAAACAGATCAGCAGCAACATGAAACAGATCAGCAGCAACATGAAACAGATCAGCAGCAACATGAAACAGATCAGCAGCAACATGAAACAGATCAGCAGCAACATGAAACAGATCAGCAGCAACATGAAACAGATCAGCAGCAACATGAAACAGATCAGCAGCAACATGAAACAGATCAGCAGCAACATGAAACAGATCAGCAGCAACATGAAACAGATCAGCAGCAACATGAAACAGATCAGCAGCAACATGAAACAGATCAGCAGCAACATGAAACAGATCAGCAGCAACATGATGTAATTTTCCACAGTGATTATCCTGGTTAGAGATTCATGAGTCTAACAACTAGGGGTGTAACGGTACGCTAAAATCACATTTCGGTTCGGTTCAGTTTCAAGGAGGGCTCGGTTCGGTTTATTTTCGGTACAAAAAACACAAAATAAAGACTTACAAAATGTTTATTTTGAAAATATGCCAAAAATACATTTGTATAAAAATAAATAAAAGTGACCCATTTGGATGATATTTTAAATAAACAGCATTCTTTACAATAAATAAACTAACAATAACAAAAATCTTAATAAATACAATAACAGTCAGAACCAGAACAATAAGCAGCAACAGACTGTTTACAATCTAACTAATCACGTTTTAAGTTTTTGTCCAAAAAGACCAACTTGTCCACATTTTCTGCTAAAAGCACAGATCTAGTTCAGTGAAGATCTCCAGCCATCTCAATAACAACAGTAGCAGCAGTGTCTGTATTTGTCCTCATTACTTACAACCTCTTGGACCTGCTCCCACCTGTCCCTGGAAAAGTTCAGAGTTCAGTTCAGTCATCACACACTTCTTAGTTGCAGGTGATCTGGTGGATGTCCCTGAAGAGGAAGAAGTCAGCTGCTGTATCTCTGTCCCAGACTGGAAATAAAACACAAAGAGGTAAAAAAAATAAGTTAATAGGATTATAACTTTAAATTTAAAAAAGATTAATTAGATATTTATAATAATAATAATAAAAGAACAATACCTCTTCTTTAACGGTTGTTATGAGCTGGGTGAATCTCTCGGTCATCATCATCATCAGGGCAGGGCTTTAATTAGCTCCATGGCTTGTTGACAATATCAGTTTTAACTTTTTCATAAAGTGATTAACTTTTTGGCTTAAGTGTTGACATGATGGATGTCTCGTAGCGACGCTCAAGAACTTTAAAGCTGGCGAAGAACTTTAAAGCTGACGTGTAAAAAAAAAAACTATAAAGCTGGCGAATCAAAAACATTCAGACTTCGATTCAGAGATGTAAAAACTCATACAGCTTGTGTTATTGCTCTGGACCGCTCTGAATTACCTGATGAAGTTGTTTAAAAGCAGCTGCTGTTAGCGCTGTTTGCTACAAGTTGCTTTTCTTCGTTCACGTAGATTCAAGCGTGTTCACGTTAGACGTGTTGCTGCTACAGTTCCAGTCTTGTGAAACAACGTCCACACAGTTTTGGATGTGCGCTCGTCTTTTAACAAGAAAGCCATAACGTTCCCAAACAATGAGATGCATGCTAGGCGGCTAATGCTATGCGTGCTACGCATGCTGCAATAGCGCCGTGCTGAATCGCGCCTAAGAAATTAAGTTCCGCGGCATCAAAGGTGGGCGCCAGACCGCTAGGGAGCGCTAAAGCGCTAATCCGCTTATAGCAGACCTAAACAATTTGTCAGCGTTACAGCGGATTGACTAACTTTTATAATTCATAAGCGGATTTGCGCTATTTTTATTTAAAATGCAGTACCGCTAATAACTAACTATCTATCAGTAAAAATGAAAAAACGTATTTACGAGCTCTTAAATCAACCGGACGACTGCTGACAGACCATATCCTGTCAGCGCCGGATGTGGTCCGTGACAAAAAAGCGTCCCCCTCATTCTCTTGGCTAGAGAGAGCACTCTCTCTATAGCAGTTAACAGCGAGTGTGTTACTTTGCAGTAGGGCTGGGCAATATATCGAGATTTTTAAAATATCGAGATTTTTTCTAAAGAGATATAAGACGAGACTATATCGTTTATATCGAGAATCCTCCTGCTGCCTTCTTTCTCCCACTCGCCCCCCTCCTTCTCCTTCACTGAACACAGCCCCAACCCCTCCTTCCTGCCTGCAGGAGGGCGGAGCCGCGGAGACTTTTAGCACAAGTAAACATGGCAGATATGAAGAGAGCCGCTAGCTGCTGAGGGGAAAAACAATGTTCTTTCTGAGCTAGTTTGGATTTAAATTGTCAGATGAGGGCAGAAAAAATATTTTTGTAGACGATGCTGAAAATAATCCCGAAGAAAGGTCGGAACTACGAATCTTTTTCACCATTTAAACAGCGGAGTGGAGCATGAACTGGAAATGGCAGAACCGAGTGTTTTTACAGCCTGCTGCTTCCATAAAACAAGCCACAGGTCTGAGCTCATTTAGCTGAGCGCGCACTGCAGCGCTTAATGAGCGGAGCAGAGAGAGGTGGAGAGACAATAATAAATCAGCAGTTTATCATATCGCTAACAAGCGGCTAACAAGATGGCTAACGCTTTAGCCGTCTTCTTCCACAGCTGAGACACTGCGGTAAAGTGAGCCTGACCGTGTCTTATATAAAAAACTGCTGATTTAATAATGTCTCCACCTCTCGGTTCACGTTTCTGAGTGGAGGCTCACATTTACTGCAGTTCACAAACACACTGACTAAAGTGAAAGCACCTTTCTATCTTATCAAGACACTCAAAGCTCTTTAAAACACAATCTGTGTCCTCATTTACCCATTCATACAGCACTCTACTAGAACTGTACAAAGAATAATCAGTACTTTATCACATTCATACACTGATGGGACACACATCAGAGGCAATGAGGGGTTCAGTGTTGCCCACTGCCCAGGAACACTTCAGCATGTGACTGCTGGTGGAATTGAACTCCCAGCTCTCCCATTGGAGGAGACTGCTTTAGCCTCTCAGCCACAGCTGCCCTCAGCTGAAGAGGACTATTATTTAATAGGTGTAAATAAATGTCTAAAAAATAAAGTAATGTATAGTTCATTTTTTAGACATTTATTTTGTAGAGTTACAGCTGTTTGTTAATAAATGTTGCTGTGTGACAACTGGGATAAAGCTTTGACTCAGAAATATATTTTTGTTATTCTTTTATGGAAAGAAAATTATATTGAGATATATATCGTATGTCGCGATATATCACAACAATATCGAGATATGAATTTTTGTCCATATCGCCCAGCCCTACTGCAGCCTTATTGCTTGTTTTCGAAGAGTCAGACGAAGAGTTTTTAACATGGAGGGTGAACTTATGGATGTTTCTCAGCGGCCTACGCGACGCGTCAGCGCCTCATTTGCCCTCTTCAAAATGGCGACGGCCACAGAAGCAAAGGACTTTACAACAAAACACGGTAAAAACAATTATTTCTTTGCTGAGAAAAAATATATTTCTTAGCTGACTTTATAGCACAAGGTTTTTCTGAGCTTAACCGTTTCACGAAATGGTCAAATCTGCTGGATTAAAAAAAGTAGTTCGCCATTTGCCCTGTTCAAAATGGCGGCGACCACAGAAGCAAAGGACTTTACAACAAAACACGGTAAAAACAATTATTTCTTTGCTGAGAAAAAATATATTTCTTAGCTGACTTTATAGCACAAGGTTTTTCTGAGCTTAACCGTTTCACGAAATGGTCAAATCTGCTGGATTTAAAAAAGTAGTTCGCCATTTGCCCTGTTCAAAATGGCGGCCGCGACGGCCACAGAAGCGTAGGACTTTACAACAAAACACGGTAAAAACAATTATTTCTTTGCTGAGAAAAAATATATTTCTTAGCTGACTTTATAGCACAAGGTTTTTCTGAGCTTGACAGTTTCACGAAATGGTCAAATCTGCTGGATTTAAAAAAGTAGTTCGCCATTTGCACGTTAGCGCATTAGCATTAGCGTCCGCTAGCGTTGCTAATACATAAGCGCTTTTGAAATTGCGGACCTAAATAGATTAATAAGTGCTTTAGAAATAGCTGAACTAATTTTTGGATTAGCGCTGCTCAGCACTGCGCGGCACACATTCTCCCGTTAATAAGTGAAAAAATAACCGAAACAGTATGCAGGTGGACCGAACGTGCCGTACTGAAACGGTTCGGTACACCCACGTGTACCGTTACATCCCTACTAACAACCTCAGGGTAGAAGTTGTTCCTCAGTCTAGTAGTTCTACACTTAATGCTACGCAATCTCCTTCCTGAGGGGAGCGGGGCCAAAAGTGAAGTGTGTGTGTGCTGCGTGAGTGGAGTCCTTCATGATGCAGGTGGCTCTCTTCCTGCATCTGGAGGTGTAAATGTCTGCGATGGTGGGGAGACTGACTCCAACATCTTCTGTGTAGCCTTCACCACTCTCTGTAGAGCTTTTCTTTCTGCAGCTGTGCAGCCTCCATGCCACACGTTGATGCTGGAGCACAGGATGCTTTCCACTGCACACCTGTAGAAGGAGGTGAGGACTGAGCTTCTCAGTCCAGCTCGTGCTGCAGATCCTCTTATGTTCAGGGGGGTGTAGGTGTGTTTGTTCCTTCTGAAGTCCACGGCCATCTCCTTTGTCTTCTTCACATTGATGTGAAGGTTATTCTCTTTGCACCAGCTCTCCAGGTGTTCCACCTCCTGTCTGTAGCTGGACTCATCATTGTTTGTGATGCATCCCACCACAGCTGTATCATCTGCAAACTTTACAATATGACAGCCTGGATGGGTAGCTGCACAATCATATGTGAGCAGAGTGAACAAGAGAGGGCTCAACACACATCCCTGAGGGAAGTCAGTGCTGAGAGTTATGGTGAAGGAGAAGAAGTTGTGGAACCTCATGGACTGTGGTCTGTTTGTTAAAAGTCTAGTACCCAGTTACTAGGGATGTAACGGTACACGTGGGTGTACCGAACCGTTTCGGTACAGCACGTTCGGTTCGATCCACCTGCGTACCGTTTCGGTTATTTTTTCACTTATTAACGGAAGAATGTGTGCCGCAGAACAAAATTTCCTGGGCGCGTTTCAGCAGGGCGCTATTGCAGCACGCGTAGCATTAGCCACCTAGCATGCATCTCGTTGTTTGGGAACGTTATGGCTTTCTTGTTAAAAGACGAGCGCACATCCAAAACTGTGTGGACGTTGTTTCACAAGACTGGATCTGTAGCAGCAACACGTCTAACGCCGTGGTTCTTAACCTGGGTTCGATCGAACCCCAGGGGTTCGATGAGCCGGTCTCAGGGGTTCGGCGGAGCCTCTGCCCAGGATTTAAAGACACACTTGTGTAAACACCGGTTTGACCGGTGTTGCCAGATAGAGTCCCACCCGCCCAAAGCACTCTCTACCCGCAAAAGTCAGAAGGAAAATCGCGGTGAACCGCCCAATCTGGCAACACTGGTGACGGCTGCAGATTCAGTGCTGATGCGGAAATATAACGCGCGCATTAGTCAATGGCTGTCGTGTCGTAGTTGTACGTCGTGTGTTTACAAACTACGGTAAATATGTCGGGCAAAAAAAGAAAGTGGTTGGACGAATATGTCCAACATGGATTCACTTGTGTCACGGAACGGGATGGAAGTCAGCGTCCGATCTGCATGATATGCAATGCGAAGTTGAGCAACTCCAGTCTCGTGCCGGCAAAACTAAAGGAACACTTCATGAAGATGCACAGAGACGGGGAACACAAGAACACAACGCACAAATTCCTTTTTCAAATGACACCATCAGCGACAGAATAGAGCACATGAGTGAAGACATCTTGGGTCAAATAGTTGCAGATCTAATTTCAAGTTCTGAAAAATCCTATTTAATTTTTAATGATAAAAAAAGTACAAAAATATTTTTTTTGTACTCTTATTGGGCCAGAATAAAGTTGTTGTGAGTTCATGCACTGTGTTGGTTTTGTTCTTTGAGCAAGGTGATGTTGTAGAATTTGAAAAAAAAAAATCATATTTTATATATTAAAAAAGAGGGGTTCGGTGAGTGGGCATATGAAACTGGAGGGTTCGGTAGCTCAAAAAAGGTTAAGAACCACTGATCTAGTCGGTACCTCTGAACCTCACGCACAAGCTCAGGCTCCTTCTCCGCCAGAGAGGTTGCATTCCATGTCCCAAGAGCCAGATTTGGTAATCCTGGGTCAGAGCACCAAGGACCCCGCCTTCGGCCACTGCCCATGAATTCATGCACTGGACTCGTATGGCCAGTGAAGGGAGGCCAGAACTGGAGTAATGTGCTCTCTTTTGCCTGTACCAGTTAAAAATTGGGCTGCAGCATTTTGAACTACCGTAGTTGTAAATGTGCAATAGAGGGCTGACTGGTTCCAAAAAGAAGTGCATTGCACTAATCAAGCCTGGATGTTATGAAAGCACATACTGTATTACTGTCTCAAGGTTACTTTTGGACAGGACAAACTTTTGGACAGTCGCCTCAAATGAAAAAGCAAAGACAAACAGGATTTAACAATCATGTTTACATGACTGTTTAGCTTCATGAAAGGTCGATTTTCACTCCCAGATTAGTGACAACTTGTTTCTCTAACGGGGCTAGAGAGGAAAGGTTGATAAATGGTTCCTGATTGTGTCATTAGTTTGAAACAATATTACTTCTGTCCCTTTTCTCATTAAAATTTAAGAAATTTAAACATTTATAAAATTTAGTCAAAGCAATTTCTGTGGTGTATAAAGTCAGTTGGCCGTGGCAGCCATCATGAATTGGGTTAACTTCAAAGTTTAATCAGATGTCGATATGCATTCAAGTGATTCTTTTCCAAAAGGTTTATGGAAATGTGTCCAATTGTTCATGACATATTTCTATAAAGGTCGGCTGCACAAAGGGATTCACAATATATACTGTGAGTGTGATGAGATCATATATATAGTGATATTTTTCATGGTTTTATCAAAATGGTTTCAACTCTGTCACTTTTCATAATATGATGATTTCAGTTTAGAACTCTGGCATGAACGGTTGCAGTCTATGTATTCCTTCAATTAACAGTGTGAGCATCAGTGTCAATGTAGTCCATCTGTGCATTCACACCCTGCAGTCTGTGGGATGGTACAGTGTGCATTTAGCCATCTGTCCTGTTAATATGCCTTCTCTTCATCCATCCGTCAAATACTTGTACAGACAAAATAATTTACTCCATTGTAATTAGTTGAAATGCATAATCACCAGGAAACTCAGATGTCTTTGTGTTTCTGCTGCAGTTCACAGAGGTAGGGTCGTTTGAAACCGTGTGGCAGGTGAAGTTTTACAACTACAACAAGAGGGACCACTGCCAGTGGGGCAACAGCTTTAACAGCATTGAGTATGAATGTAAACCCAATGACACGCGCACGCTCATGTGGATCAACAAAGAGATGTTTGTCTGACAGCCAGAGACGGACGGGACCAAGAGATCTGGTGCGTACACAACAGGTTTGCACTCTTCTCATGCGAGGTCATGGGCCGCATGTGCACCGTCGCAGTGGATCATGGGAACTGTAGTCAGGGGTTACAGACTGTAGTTCAGCAAGCCTCCCTGGCGATTCAATGGGGTAATAACGTCAATAATACGCCCAGACCTCATCCCACAGATGAAAAAGGAGATTTATTTGTTCTTAGAAAAGGGAGCAATAAGGGTTTTTCCACCTCATGAAACAAACAACGGTTTTTACAGCTGTTATTTTGTGATTCCAAAGAAGGACAAGGGACTCCGCCCAATATTAGATCTGAGACGTTTAAACAGGCGATTGAGATCATTCAAATTCAGAATGTTAACTCTACGCCAGGTCATGCAATCCGTACGCCCAGGGGATTGGTTTACGTCCGTGGATCTCAGGGATGCCCACTTCCACATCCCGATCCTGCCAAAACACAGAAAATGTATGCGTTTTACGTTCGAGAACACAGCGTACGAATATCAGGTTCTGCCATTTGGTCTGTCTCTGGCTCCCCGGGTGTTTACAAAATGCCTAGAAGCTGCGCTGAGACCGATAAGGAACCAGGGCATCAGGACCCTGGACTACTTAGACGACCTCCTGATCCTAGCTGGGTCACGCCACCAGGCCAGAACCGACACAGCTCTACTGATGTCACACCTGAAGTCTCTGGGCTTTGTTATAAACAAAGACAAGAGCCAATTAGTGTCCAGCCAGAGAATCTGTTACTTTGGCCTCGAGCTAGACTCAGTACAGTATCATGCAAAGTTGTCAGATAGAAGAGTAACAACGTTCAATCAGTAGTATTTGTGTCAGTACAATTACGTGTTAACAATCAAACACTGCCAGTGTCTTCTGGGCTTCATGGCGTCCATGATTGTAGCAGTCCCGCTGGGATTGCTGAATATGAGAGGTTTCTAACGTTGGGTGCACGTGCAACAAAAGCAGCCCCCCCACAACAACAGAGGGTGAAAATCACTCCATCCTGCCTGCAGGCCCTGAGGCCTTGGAGGAACACAGCAGTCCTCAGCAGGGGGTCCCTCTGGGCTGGGTCTTATCTAGCAATACCAGTTTTTGTCAAAATGACAATTTTACCTATGCAACCCATGGGATTGTCAAACTGACAAATTGAATTAGCATTTTTAAAGCCATTGGTATGTATATGAGGCCATTCCATTCTGTTGGCGGGGAGGAGGCCTTGGGGCATATTTATATAGTCAGGTAAATCCAGTGGTGGAGAAAATACTCAAACACTGTACTTAAGTAAAAGTGCAAATAAACAGACAAAAATATACTCTAGTAAAAGTAGAAGTACCATATTAATATTTTTACTTAAGTAAAAGTAAATAAGTACTTGCTTTTAAAAATACTTAAAGTATTAAAGTAAAAGTAATTGCTGAATGTATTACCTAATGCAATGGCCTACAATACCATAAAGTGTGTGTACTGTATGTAAATTTTCTGCATTACATAAATATATATATACATAATATATAATACATAATATATAAGTATATATATCTATATATATATACATGTATATATATCTATATATATACATGTATATATATCTATATATATATATATATATATATGTATATATCTATATATACATGTATATAT
>JBBPBX010039815.1:7121-18862 GCA_038048925.1 Garcialebias charrua | reverse complement strand
TAAACTCGAGTCTGTGTGAACACGACCAGAGTCTGGATCCAGAGTCCGGATCCAGAGTCCGGATCCAGAGTCCGGATCCAGAACCCGATGAAGCAAATAATTAAAATGGTGCCGGGAGGCTGAGCAGCTCTGATCCCAGAAGATCCCCAGTAGATATCCGCGCACAAACCCAACCCTGCGTCCACAGCCCGGTGTCCTTGAGGAAAATCAAATCCGCTGTGAGGTTCTGCAGCTCCGGTACCGGTTTACAGACCCGCACGGGTGCACGTCCCCTTAATGATGCGCACCCAGCAGTCTGTGCACAGGTTTGAATCCCGGCCCACAGGGAGTGAAACACGGTGAAATCCTGTTCCAGCAGAGCCGTGAAAGTCGTCCGGGCGGTGTCCAGCCCCCCTGCAGCCCCCCCTCCTGTCCTCAGCACCGCAGACCTTCACACCATCCGGTACCGACCTCCACCGGTTCTGATGATACAATGAAGGGTTTAAAGCTCAACTTCCACCAGATCAGCTGACAGGAGGCTCGTTCCGAGAGGACGGAACCAGCACGAGCGCGGTTCCACGGCTGCAGACTGAGAGTCCTGATCCAGGCTCCGCTCAGACCCCCCCCCTCCTCCGTCCAGTTCAACCCCCGCCTGCAGCCCCCTGAGGCCGGCCCTGCTGTCAGCGGAGGGCGAGCGATGGACAACAGCTAAAGTTTGAGACGCAGCCACGGAATCCTGCGCGTGCTTGAAGGCAGCTGAGGGTGCACGAGGACGAAGCAGCGCGAGAGTCAGAGAAAAATAGACACACCCATATCTATCTATCTATCTATCTATCTATCTATCTATCTATCTATCTATCTATCTATCTATCTATCTATCTATCTATCTATCTATCTATCTATCTATCTATCTATCTATCTATCTATCTATCTATCTATCTATCTATCTATCTACAGTATCTATCTATCTATCACACCCAAATGTCATTGAAATAATTTAAAACATGGTTTAAAAAAGAAGTCACAAACATCTAATGAAAAACAAAAACTGAAATTTATTTTTAATTTTGGTTCAAAAGATTTATTTAACTGTTCTCAACAAAGAGGATGGTACCAACAACTTCATATTTTATTGCTCACCCGTTTGAGAGAATGACACATCTCCACATCTCCACCTGCCCTCAGGTGTTCTGTTCCATCTGTCCTCGAGTGTTCTGGTCCATCTGTCTTAAGGTGTTCCTGTCCACCTATCCTCAGGTGTTCTGGTCCATCTGTCCTCAGGTGTTCTGGTCCACCTGCCTTAAGGTGTTCATGTCCACCTGTCCTCAGGTGTTCTGGTCCATCTGTCCTCAGGTGTTCTGGTCCACATGTCCTCGGGTGTTCTGGTCCACCTGTCCGCAGGTGTTGTGGTACACGTGTCCTCAGGTGTTCTGGTCCACCTGTCTTAAGGTGTTCATGTCCACATGTCCTCGGATGTTCAGGTCTACCTGTTTGCAGGTGTTCTGGTACACATGTCCTCGGGTGTTCTTGTCCATCTGTCCTCGGGTGTTCTGGTCCACCTGTCCTCAGGCCCCCTGTCAGAAGGCCACTTCAGGACAGTCCAGTGTTTGGTTCTGATCCATTCTTGGGAAACTTGAACTGTGTTTTGGTTCATTATCCTGTTGGAGGGAATCTGACCCGTGACTGAGACCAAGCTGTGTGACACAGAACACCATTTACAATCCTGAGACTTTATCGTATCATGCACAGATTCATGACACGAGGCTGACAATACCCATCCATCCATCCATCCATCCATCCATCCATCCATCCATCCATGGATCTATTGAACCCAATAGTTGAAGGCAGGGACTCAGACTCAGAAATATTACAAAAATAAACACTTTAATAATAAGAAATCAAAGAGCTGTGTGGCAGCATAAACTTACATTGACCATAAGCAGGCTAGACTTGGCAAGGACATAACAATGACGGGACAAAGAACAAGACTAATGGACCAACTATATATACACACAGACAAGACAGGACATAATTACAAACACCTGGGAATACAAGGATGGATTCAGTTTAAATAATTAAGATGGCACAAGGTGCACCGACAAGGGATGGCCATAGGATGGAGCCATGCTTACAGTACCCCTCCCTCCCAAGGATACCCCCATGGTGTTCTCAAGAAAAAAAAACTCCCCCAAAAACCTAGGGCGGGCAGAGGGAGGAAACTGCAAGGGTGGAGGGTACAAGGAAGACAAATGGACACAAGGAAAACACAAGGGCAAGAAACCAAAAACTGGCAGGACGAGGCCAAGGAGTAACCACAACTAAACACAAAGACTAAACCTAAGCAAAACTGTAGAAACTAAGACAAACTATGGGAACTAAACATAAAGACTAAGAAAAAATATGGAAACTAAACACAAAGACTAAGAAAAACTAAGAAAAACTATGAAAACTAAACACAAAGACTAAGAAAAACTATGGAAACTAAACACAAAGACTAGATCTAAGAAACCCTCAAAAGTTCAAAAAAGGTGACCAGGAGGTCCACATCAGGCAACGGCCGATTGGGCGGGAAGCTGGGTTGCCGTCCCTCAGGCAAGAGCAAGTCGGGCGGGCGGCCAGGAGGTCATCCCTCAGGCAAGATCATGTTAGGCAGGCGGCCGGGAGGCCGTCCCTCAGGCCGAGATGCGTCAAGCGGGTGGCCGAGAGACCGTCCCTTAGACAGAGGTATGTCAGGCGGGCGGCCGGAAGGCCGTCCATCGGAGGTCATCGGCAAGGAATCAGCTGTCACAAGCCAGCAATTGTCCAACAAAGAGTCGTGTGGCGAAGAAACATCAGGCGAAGAGACGTGATCGAGCGTAGAACCTTCGTCGAGCGTAGAGCCTCCGTCGAGCGTAGAGCCTCCGTCGAGCGTAAAGACGTCTGGCGTAGAGACGTCTGGCGTAGAGATGTCTGGCTTAGAGACATCTTACGTAGAGACGTTTGACGTAGAGACGTCTGACGTAGAGATGTCTGGCGTAGAGATGTCTGACGTAGAGACGTCTGGCGTAGAGACCTCTGACGTAGAGACGTTGAACGTAGAGACAATGCATAGACACGTCTGGCGTAGAGACGTATGGCGTAGAGATGTTAGACGTAGAGACGTAGAACGTAGAGACATAGAGCATAGAGACGTCGGGCGTAGAGACATAGAGCGTAGAGATGTATAGCATAGAGACATCGGGTGGGTCTGGCGTGAGATCTGCATCTCCAGTGGCAGGTTTAGCAGGTGTAAAGACATGAGGCAAAGAGATGCCATCAGGAGAAGAGACATGAGGTGAAGTGACATCATCAAGCAAAGAGTTAGGCAAGACGTCGTCTATAGACATTGAGTCGTACGGAGAGCCTTCCGTAGGCGTCAAAGAGTACAGTGAAGAGTTTTCTGCGAGCGTCGACAAGTCCAGTGAAGAGTCTTCTGCATGCGTAGGGATGTCAGCGACGTGAGGACCTTCCGTAGATGTAGAGGCGTCAGCGGTACTGAGACCCTCTGTAAACATAGAGTTGTCGGAGAAGCAGGGACCTTCTGCGGTAGAGGCGGGGTCTTCTGCGGTAGAGGCAGGGTCTTCTGCGGTAGAGGCGAGATCTTCGGCGGTAGAGGAGAGATCTTCGATGGTAGAGGAGAGATCTTCGGCGGTAGAGGCGAGATCCAAAGAGCCAGAACCAGGAGCCGAATAGCCAGAACTAGGAGCTGAAGAGCCAGAACCAGGAGCTGAAGAGCCAGAACCAGGAGCCAAAGAGCCAGAACCAGGAGCCGGAGAGCCAGAACCAGGAGCCGAAGAGCCAGAACCAGGAGCTGAAGAGCCAGTACCAGGAGCCGAAGAACCAAAACTAGAGCTGAGGAGCTGGGCGAAGTGGTATCAGCCGAAGATTCTGAAAACGAGGAGTCTGCCATCGAGTCTGCAAGCGAGGAATCTGCCATCATGTCTGCAAGCAAGGAGTCTGCCATTGAGTCTGCAGGTGTCGAATCAGCCGAAGGGTCATGGGACGAAAAGTCAGGAGCCAAAAAATCAGGAACAAAGGTCGAAGAGTCTGTAGGTGCTGAATAATCTGTGATAGGCATTTTCATAGTCTTTATTTTAAACAGAAGCTGCTGATAATCAGGAATATTGGTGAGACCGGGAACTGACAATAACAGTCTTTCTGCTAATGTGAGAAGTAAATTAGAGCTGTCTGGATTCTCCTCAGCAGAAGAAAATAGTCTCAGTAGGGTGCAATTTCTGTGGCTTATGGTAGAAGAATCTATCCACCACAAATACTCTTCTGGGGTGACCTCTGCTGGAGTCAATTGATTTTGCATTGTAGGCAAAGCTCTATGCGGTGGTGTGGTGCTAAGTTCTGCCCCCACCTGAATTCTAGGAGGCGAGACAGCAGATTGTGATGTGGACGTGGTGGAGTGCTTCCGGGTACGTCTTCTGCCGCTCCGCGACAGCAGCGGTGATGCGGAAGAACAGGAACCAAACAAAACTCGTCCTCATCTTCTCCAGATGTCCACTCAGAAATGAAGAGCGGAGCTGGAAAGAGAGACAAACAGGAAAAAGACGTTGAGTGGTCTGCTCGGAGCTGAACCTGCCCCTCCTCTTCGAGAACCCGGAGGGGAGAAGGCAAAATCTATACCCCCCGGCAGAAGTCCTCTTGGGCCGGTGTGGGAACGGTCCGGAAACCGCCGCAGCGAAACATGGTCTCCTCCATCCTCTTGGACACGAGAGGTGAGTAACTTTATATTTTCTAAGGAGAACCGTGTCCGCTGGATTCTAAATAATGGTTGCGTCGTAACTGTCAGGATTTACTCTGTAGGCAGGTACAAACCCAATAGTTGCAGGTAGGGACTCAGACTCAGAAAGATTACAAAAATAAACACTTTAATAATAAGAAATCAAAGAGCTGCATGGAGGCATAAACTTACATAGACCATGAGCAGGTTAGACTTGGCAGGGACAAAACATGGGAGACCTAATGACGACGTGACAAAGGACAAGACTAACGGACCAACTATATATACACAAACAAGACAGGACGTGATTACAAACACCTGGGAATACAAGGATGGATTCAGTTTAAATAATTAAGGTGGCACAAGGTACACCGACAAGGGATGGCCACAGGATGGAGCCATCATTACATCATCATCTTCCTCTTGTTCTAAGTCAGGTCTATGTGTCTTGAGCAGGGAGGTCCAGACATCTATTTCCACAGCTGCCTCTTCCAGTACTTCTGGGAGGACTCCAAGGTATTTGCAGGGTAACAGACAGCCAAAGTCTCTCCAGAATGTTCTGGGTCTTCCTCAGGGTCTCCTACCTGTCAGACATGCCCTAAGGACCTCCCTAGGGAAGTGTTCAAGTAGCATCCTTACCAGATGCCCGAACCACTTCAACTAGCTTATCTCGATGTGGAGGAGCAGTGATTCTACTCTGAGTCTCTCCTGATAACTGAACTTCTCACCCTGTCTCTAAGGGAGAGTCCAGCTACCCTGCAGAGGAAACTAATTTTAACCTCCTGGATCCACAATCTTATTCTTTCAGTCTCTACTCAGAGTTCATGACCAGAGGTGAGGGGAGGAACGTAGATTGACCGGTAAACAGATAGCTTTGTCTTACAGCTCAGTTCCCTCTTCATCACAAAGGACTGGCACAGAGTCCACAATACTGTAGATGTTGCACCATTCCGTCTGTCAATCTCATGCTCCATTATTCTCTCACTCATGAACAAAACCCAGAGTTACTTGAACTCCTCCACTTGGGGCAGAACCTCATCCACGAACTGAAGAGAACAATCCACCTTTTCTGACTGAGGACCATGGCCTCAGATTTGGAGGTGCTGGTTCTCATCTCAGCTGCTTCACACTTACCTACAAACTGCTTCAGTGAGAGCTGAAGATTGCAGCATGATGACACCACTAGGATCAAATAATCCACAAATAGCAGAGAAAGAATCCTGATGGCCAGGATGAAACTTGCATTGTTTCTCCTGGATCTGAGGTTTGACCAATGATCAGACTCACTTCTTCTGTACCTCTGGATATACCTTACCAGGGAGGCTAGAGTGATGTCCCTATAACTGGAGCACACCTTCTGTTCCCCCTTTTTGAAGATGGGAACCACCAATCCCGTGCCAATCCTGTGGCACTGCTCTTGATGTCTATACAGTGTTAAAGCATGTCAACCAAGACAGCCCCACAACATCCAGAGCCTTAAGGAAATCATGGTGAATCTCATCCACTACCCGAACCCTGCCGTCTCAGAGCATTTTAACTAACTCATCGACCTCAGCCACATTTATGGACAGACCAACCCTGAAGACCCCTGACTCAACTTCCTCCATCTGGGGCTTCCGTTACTCATCAGTTGCCTATGAAGTCCCACCAGCCAATAAGGCCCAATAGGACTCCCTCTTCAGCTTGACAGCCTCCCTAGTTTGAGGTGTCCACCACTGAGGTCAAGGATGGCCACTGGAGAAGTACTGACAACCTTGCAGCCAAAACTCAAGACTACCTCAACAACTGAGGACTCTGACTCAATGCCCCACACCTCAGCTGGGATGCAGTTAAAGCTCTGCTGGAGGTGTGAGTTGAAGATATTTCTGATAGGTTATTCTGCCTTGCTTTCCCAGCAAACCCTCATTACTCATTTGGGTCTACCAAGTCTGTCCAGCATCTTCCAGCACTCTCTCATCCAAGTCACTACCAGGTAGTGATCAGCTGACAGCTCAACTCCTCTTTTCACCCGAGTGTCCAAAACAAACAGCCGCAAATCCGATTACATGCCTACTATGTCAATCATCATCGGGGGCGGCCGTGGCGTAGTGGTAATGGCAGTCGTCCCCCGATCGGAAGGTTGGCGGTTCGAATCCCGGTTCCCCACACCATGTGTCGTTGTGTCCTTGGGCAAGACACTTAACCCCGAGTTGCTCCCGGTAGGACTGGAAAGCACCTTGCATGGTAGTCTGCCGCTACCGGTGTATGAATGTGTGTAGCATTCAATGTGTGTAGCACTTTGAGATTTTCACTAATGAAAAGTGCATTATAAATTGAATTCATTATTATTATTATTATTATCATCGATCCATGACCAAAGTCCTGGTGCCACCTGCACTTATGGACACCCTTCTGTTAAAACATGGTGTTTGTGATGGACAAACTATGACTAGCACAGAAGTCCAACAACAGAACACCACTCGGGTTCAGATCAGAGAGGCCGTTCCTTGCAATCACGCCCATCCAGGTCACACTGTCGGTACTCACATGGACATTGAAGTCCCCCAGCAGGAGCACCTTCCAGCACTACCGCCAAGGACTCCAAGAAGGCTGTCTACTTCAAACTGACATTTGGTACGTAGGCACAAATAACTGTCAGAGCCCATCCCCCCACCCAAATGTGCAGAGAAATCATCCCTCTCATCCACCGGGGAAAACACAGGCACCAAGTCAGGAGGGGCTATAAGTAGACCCACACCAGTGCAGTGCCTCTCACCATGGGCAACTCCAGAGTATAATAAGCTCACTCATAAGCTCAGGCTTCTTCCCCACCAGAGAGGTCGCGTTCCATGTCCCAAGAGCCAGATTTGGAAAGCCAGGGTCAGAGCGCCAAGGTTCTCACCTTCAGCCACTGCCCTAGGTGCCATGCACCCAACTCATATGGCCCCTCCTGCAATTGGGTCCACAGGAAGGCAAACCCATGTGACTCATTCTGGCTGAGCCAGAATGGGCCACATGGGTAGAGACTTGGTAACCAGGTGCTCACCAATGAGCCCCTCCCCCAGGCCTGGCTCCAGTGTGGGGCCCAGGTAACCCATGTCTGGGCAAGGGACACTGAGCTCCTTGATTTTTACTGTCCATATGAGTTTTTGGAATTGTTCTTTGTCTCTGCCTTGGGAGATCCTACCAGTGGCAATTACAATTGACCTCGACAGCATAGGATCATTCAGGTGGACAAACTGCTCCACCACAATAAGTCAGAGAATCTTTATTGTCATTTGCACCGCATGTGGTACATGTGATGCAACGAGATTATGCACACAGGTCCAGGTTACATCCAACAACAAAATGTAAGAGAAAAACAGTAATAACATCTAAGATATGACTAAGAAAAACATCAACTAGAAATACACTAAGCACTAATGTAATAGAAAAACATCATTACAAACAGCAGCACGAACATGAGTCTGTATGAGCAGATGGTCACAGATGAACACAGCAACAAGAAACAGATCAGTATCAGCATGATGTGATATTTTGCAGTGATTATTCTTATTATTTATTTATTCATGAGTCTAACAGCCTCAGGGTAGAAGCTGTTCCTTAGTCTAGAGCAGGGTTCTGCAACCTTTACGATCTAAAGAGCCATTTTTCACCTTCGTTCACTACTTTAAACATGTCCGGAGCCACAACAACCTGCTACAACTGTGGTTATCAACTGGTGGCCCGTGGGCCACTTTAGGCTTGCTGGAGGGGTCTTTTGTGGCCAGTTGGGGTGGCATTACTGTATACAGTAAAGTAAAAAATAAAAATAAAATAAAAATCTTATGATTTTTAACATTTATTAAATTAAAATACTTGATTCTTGTAAAGAAGGTGGGGGGGAAACAGTTTTTACCTTTTTTTAATAAATAAAAAATCTATCATATATGCAGATAGTTGACAGGTCTCTCTTGTAAATGAGTCCTCGAGGCTCAATGAGATTAACCTGCCTAAATAAAGGTTGAATGAAAAGTTCTTTATTTAATTAAATAAAGCATCAAATTAAAGTATGATTTACTCCTTGTACTCCAATGTTCACATATTTGCAAAAGAAATGACAGGGAAACAGTAAAAGCTCATCCTTTTTTGTTGTTTGTATAACCAATAAAATTCATTTTATGTCAGTTTTGGTCAAAGCTTAAAAGAGCCGCTGCAGAAGGACCAAAGAGCTGCATGTGGCTCCAGAGCCGCATGTTGCAGACCCCTGCTCTAGTGGTTCTACATTTGATGCTCCTCAACCTCCGTCCTGAGGTGAGTGGGGCAAAGAGTGTGTGTGCTGGGTGAGTGAGGTCTTTCATGATGCAGGTGGTCCTCTTCCTGCATCTGGAGGTGTAGATGTCTGTGATGGTGGGGAGACTGACTCCAACAGACTTCTGTGCAGCCTTCACCACTCTCTAGGGCTGAGATGGTGTAGAGGTAGGGCAGCCGGCTCAGGACCAGGAGGTCCGGGGTTCGATCCCTGGTCACTGCATACCTCGCTGTGTCCCTGGGCAAGACACTTAACCCCAAGTTGCTCCCGGTAGGACTGGATGGCGCCTTGCATGGCAGGCTACCCCTACCGGTGTATGAATGTGTGTATGAATGGGTGGATGGCTGGTACTGTGAAGCGCTTTGAGGCCCCTCATAGGGGGCTGAAAAGCGCTATATAAGTAAGCTCCATTTACCATCCATCCATTACTCTGCAGAGCTTTTTTCTGCAACTGTGCAGCCTCCATGCCACACGTTGATGCTGGAGCACAGGACGCTCTCCACTGCACACCTGTAGAAGGAGGTGAGGACTCGGCAGCTGCTCAGCACCAGTGTCTAGCAAGGATGCTCAGCCTGTAGGACTGGGCTGCTCAGACCAGCTCGTCTCAGCCGTCTGAGGAAGTAGAGTCTCTGATGACCTTTCTTGATCAGGCTGGTGGTGTTGTTGCTCCAGCTGAGATTATCATTCAAGTGTACACCCAAGTACTTGTAGCTGGAGACCACTTCCACTGCAGATCCACTTATGTTCAGTGGGGTGTGGGTTTGTTTGTTCCTTCTGAAGTCCACAATCATCTCCTTTGTCTTCTTCACATTCATGTGAAGGTTATTCTCTTTGCACCAGCTCTCCAGGTGTTCCACCTCCTGCCTGTAGCTGGACTCATCATTGTTTGTGATGCATCCCACCACAGCTGTATCATCTGCAAACTTAACAATATGACAGCCTGGAAGTGTGGCTGTACAATCATATGTGAGCAGAGTGAACAGAAGAGGGCTCAACACACATCCTTGAGGAGAGCCAGTGCTGAGGGTTATGGTGGAGGAGGAGAAGTTGTGGATCCT
The DNA here is from genome assembly GCA_038048925.1 of Garcialebias charrua. Classification (NCBI taxonomy): domain Eukaryota; kingdom Metazoa; phylum Chordata; class Actinopteri; order Cyprinodontiformes; family Rivulidae; genus Garcialebias; species Garcialebias charrua. The sequence continues at coordinate 8,808 of JBBPBX010039815.1, read as the reverse complement.
CACTGACTGTGGTCTGTTTGTTAAAAAGTCTAGTACCCAGTTACAAATGGAGGGGCTTAGTCCAAGTGTGGATAGTTTGTCTATCAGAGTTTGGGGGATCATGGTGTTGAAGGCAGATGTGAAGTCCACAAAGAGCATACGGACGTATGAGTCCTTCTGTTCCAGGTGCGTGAGAGCAGTGTGGACCACAGAGGAGATGGCGTCCTCTGTTGATCGGTTCTCGCAGTATGCATACTGATGACGTCCTCATTTAATGTTGACGGTTGTCTTGATGTGGGTCATGACCAGTTTCTCAAAGCATTTTGCGACTATCGGGGTGAAGTCCACTGTGGAGCTTTTTGGGACTGGGATGATGGTGGCGGTCTTCAGGCAGGTGGGAACTGTCTCCAGGGCAAGTGAGGTGTTAAAGATGTCGGTCAGCACATCGTAGAACTGATCGTCACATTCTTTCAACACTTTCCCGGGTATGTTGTCCGGTCCAGTTGCTTTGTGAGGGTTGATCCTCCTGGGACTACCTCTCACTTCTGCTGCGGTCACACTGAGACGCTCTTCATCCGGTAGTGAGGTGAGTCTGGTGCTAGATGGTCTGTTTGGGTCCTCAAAGCATGCATAGAACTTGTTGAGGGCATCAGGCAGAGATGGGTCTTTGGGGCATTGTACACATCTTCCTTTATAGTCAGTTATGCACTTAATACCCCTCCACATGCTCCATGGGTCTTGTGAGGTGAACTGACCCTCAATCCTTTGTGCATATTTCACTTTGGCCCTCTTAATGTCAGCATCCAGATCTTTCCTAGTCTTTCTCAGCTCTTCTGAGTCCTCAGACTTGAAGGCAGTGTTCCTGGCTGCCAGCAGGGTGGCAATCCAAGGAGGAGGGCACCAGTGACCCCCCACGACCCAAAAAGGAAGAAGTGGATAAAGATAATGGATGGATGGATGGATGGATGAACGGATGGATGTTTGCTTCACAAACAATGATCTGAACTGAGGGGTCATGACCTCTCCTGCAGCTGGAAGCTATACTGGAGACTTTCTTAACACTAGGAATACCAGAATATTCAGATGAGTACTACACTTACCACAGTCTGTCAAATTACAGATTGAGGGATTTGCATTCAATTAGGTTTGTGTGACCCCCTGGGGCTGAAGTCTTTTGTGTGCTCAAAACATCCCCCCAGTAGCATAAACAAAACATCTCCCCCATATTCCAACAACAACATTCCTTCTGCAGGTTGAAAGTGCAGCTTTTTACAACACAGAGCAAACTTTTGGAGATGTTGATGACTCTTTGCAAATGTCAACGCTAGAAACTTCAGTTTATTTTATAGATATACGTTTTATACTTTTTATACTACTATGCAAAAACTCAGGACAGTATTACACTTTTATTATTTCATTTTATGCTTATGTTCATTGGGTGTTTGGTGTTTTAGGGGTGTTTGGTGTTTCAGTGTTGGTGTAAATTTTCATACTTTTATACTATTATGAAAAAACTCAGGACAGTGTTACACTTTTTTACTATTTTATGCTTATGTTTATTAAATGTTTTAGTGTTTAGTGTTTAGATGGTTACTGTTGCACCGAGGGACTGAGAGAAACGCAATTTCGGTCCTGTGTATGTCCTGTACATATTGCAGTTCTGACAATAAAGTTGACTTTGACTTTGACTGCCTCTAAGCGAGCAGGT
>JBBPBX010039814.1:10387-23172 GCA_038048925.1 Garcialebias charrua | reverse complement strand
GGTAAATTGAGAGCTTTGCCTTTTGACTCAGCTCTCTCTTCACCACGACAGACCGGTACAGCGCCCGCTTCACTGCGGACGCTGCACCTATCCGCCTATCGATCTCACGCTCCAGTTTTCCCTCATTCGTGAACAAGATCCCGAGATACTTAAACTCCTCCACTTGGGGCAGGACCTCCTCCCCGACCCGGAGAGGGCACGCTACCCTTTTCCGGCTCAAGACCATGGCCTCGGATTTGGAGGAACTGATCCTCATCCCGGCCGCATCGCATTCAGCTGCAAACCGCTCCAGTGAAAGCTGTAGATCACGAGCTGATGAAGCCAATAGGACCACATCATCTGCAAAAAACAGAGAAGCGATTCTAAGGCCACCAAAACGGATCCTCTCAACACCTTGGCTGCGCCTAGAAATTCTGTCCATAAAAGTTATAAACAGAATCGGTGACAAAGGGCAACCTTGGCGGAGTCCAACTCTCACCGGAAACGAGCCTGACTTACTGCCGGCAATGCGGACCAAGCTCTGACACCGGTCGTACAGGGACCTAACAGCCCATATCAATGGGCCTGGTACCCCATACTCCCGGAGTACCCGCCACAGAACCCCCCGAGGGACGCGGTCGAATGCCTTTTCCAAGTCCACAAAGCACATGTAAACTGGTTGGGCAAACTCCCACGCACCCTCCAGGACCCTGTTGAGGGTGTAGAGCTGGTCTAGTGTTCCACGACCAGGACGAAAACCACTGCTCCTCCTGAATCCGAGGTTCGACTATCCGACGGACCCTCCTCTCCAGAACCCCTGAATAGACCTTACCAGGGGGTTTAAGCCTTTTAATTCATTCCAGATTTAAAAAACACAAAACTATTTACAATACAACAAGAAATGAAGCATAAAGTCTTTTTGATCTGGAATGAATAAATAATCTAAAGAAGGAAGGAAAAAAAAAATAGTCATACCTTGTGGGAATCGAACCCACGAAATCTCGATAACAGTGCAATGTTTTAACCAGTTAGCCACCAGTACACATGTATATTTTAAGGTCCACATTTATTATAAACAAACATTCTTTGGCATTAGTTGGTCATTTACTCCCATGAGTGACGCTGCTAATAAGGACAGATTTACTTTTCTCGATCAAGGAGAGCAGAACTTCAATCTCCGCACCGGTAGAGTTCTTCTTTTTTACTTTTCGCTGTCATTTTATGCACGAACACGTTTTGCCTCCGAGGCAGGAAACGTAGCCTTATATGGTGTTTTGAGGGGTGGGAATTATGTAAATGACCTCTCCGCGTGCACGCGCAGGTGGTTGGAACAGGTGGGATTCATCATATTTACGCTCCAATTTACACACTTTTCCTGAGGATAGAAGACTGTTGAATCTGACGTGGCATGTTCGTACGAACGCTTTGTACGAACAAAAGTAGGAGAAATTTATGATAAAAATACGAACATTTTCGTGAATGAGGGCCATTGTGTGATATTTTGATTGCAAATTTAGGCCATAATTGTTGGCATTAGCTCTATCTGTTAGCAAAATATCTCCTGTATCACTGGATGGACTTTAATGAAACTTGCATTGTTTTTTTGGGCGGCCATGGTGTAGTGGTAATGGCAGTCGTCCCCCGATCGGAAAGTTGGAGGTTCGAATCCCGGTTCCCCACACCATGTGTCGTTGTGTCCCTGGGCAAGACACTTAACCCTGAGTTGCTCCCGGTAGGACTGGAAAGCGCCTTGCATGGCAGTCTGCCACTACTGGTGTATGAATGTGTGTGTGTATGAATGGGTGGATGGTTGGTATTGTAAAGCGCTTTGGGGCCCCTCATAGGGGGCTGGGAAGCGCTGTATAAATAAGCTCCATTTACCATACCATTTACCATTTTAAGATTTGACAAACTACTATGAATTGATCATTTGAATTTTAAAATAACTTACATGACAAGTTAGTGCATGCATTCCTAAGGAATAGGCTAAAAAAAAGTGTCACTTTTTTGTTTTGAGGAGGAAAGGAGTGCACGAGAACAAGTGGCAGTCATCTTTTCACAACAAAATGAATAAATATGTTTGGGCTCTAAATGCAAACAACAGAAAGGTGGAACTGCCTCAATGCTCTGTGTGAACCTCAAGTTCTACTTCTTCATTTCTACCTGGCTCCAGTCCGTTTGTCACCCTCCCCGGTAAATAACGACAGTAGCCTCCTCCTCCTGAGTTTATTCGGTGATCTGCTCCTCTGTGGCTGACAGCAGCTGTGTCAGTATGAAATGCAGCTTATTATTTCCTTCATGAACTTCCTGTTCTTTCCGCTGTGCTGCTGTGCAGCTGGGTGTAAAATAAGCCGTAAACACATTGAGAAGATTAGGTTGTTGACTCGGTGTGCAGCTCACTTGAAAGGTGGTGTTTACAGTGTGGGGTTCAGCTTTGATTTGAACTCTGACAAAAACACTATAGGGCTTCATCTGCAGCTGGTTAATTCTTACATCTTTTTTTCTTCTTCTTCCACAGATAGAACCTTTAGTCTACACCAACCTCCAGGAGCTGAAGCTTTCCCAGAAAGGCCTGCCACCTCTGCCATCCGGAGCGCCCCTCTTCATAAACGACGACTGGGAGACCTACAAGGACCTCTGCGGTCGACACTACTACTGCAACCGCTCAACACAGGAGAGGACCTGGAAGCCCCCCCGAATCAGGGACACCAACACTGGCAACTCCAGAGAAAATAGGCACAGCACTGGTGAAAACTCTGAGGTAAACATGCGAGGATATTCACAGAACGTGGGAAACAAACTGATGCCAACAAAAACTAAAAAACAGTGTCTGGGGGAAAATCCTTGTCAAAATTAGAGGATTTTTGTGTGAAATTTACAAACACGAAGTTCCTTAAACTAATCAAATAATCACAGACACATAATTTTGATAATGTGTCATCTGTTGAGCCATTTAAAAGTGTCAGTACCACATTTTCCGCACTACAAGTATTGTTTTGTGCATAATTTACATGCCCTGCGACTTATACACCGAAGCGATGTATTTATGGATTTTTTTCCCCATATTTATAAACCAATTTTTGGCTGAGATATGACCGTTTTCATTCATTCTGACTGAAAATATTGAACACTACCATTTTCAGCTACTAGATGGCGCACATGTAGTATGGCATGTCGTTGTACATGTAATAAGTAAAAGTGGCTATTAATGACACAATCGGCTTGCCATAGCCTGCCACTTTCATCCGGCTCACCTGGAGCAACTATCATATCTGCTTCAATTCACTGCGCCGCCCCGACAAAATGCAGCTGATTTGACCATTGAAATGCATTTTTTTAAGTAAAAGTTAGACTGAGACACACCTTTACTAAAATTTTGAGCAACCAAATAATTGTTTTTAAGTGTTAATCTTGTTAAACTCTTGTTAAAGTCCTCCCATACACGCTCCTGCGGCCATCATTTGGCAGCCGATCGATTTTTGACACAACACTGGCGCATGTTTCTGGGTTGTCAGCGGTGACGCGTAATAGATTTGATGTATTTATGGATTTTTCCACTTTATTAGACATGTTTGGACTGATGCGACTTGCAGGGCGGTGCGACGTGTACGGTGGAAAATATGGTACTTGAAGACCTAGCTTTTATTAATTTTTTTAAGGAATGCCTATCGCTTGATGCATTTCCTGCCAGAGTTTTAAACCAAAATTACCATATTCTGAAAAACAGCCATTTTGTTCAAACCTTGAAAATAATACAGTGCTCAACTTGTACAAAATGGTGTTTAAGCACTTGAAGTATGATGTTTATGTGGTGCAGCTGGTAGAGCTGCCACCTCTCAGCAATCAGGTTGCCAGTTCAAATCCTGGCTGGGGACCTTTCTGGGTGGAGTTTGTATGTTCTATCCATGCTTTGTGGGTTTTCTCCTGGTACTCCAGTTTCCTCCCACAGACCAAAAACATGCATTAGACTGATTTATTCAACCTTTATTTAGTCAGGTAAATCTCATTGGTAACTCTAAATTGTCCCTAGGTGTGAGTGAGAGTGAATGGCTGTTTGTCTCTTCTGTCTGTGTCCATGTGATGGACTGGAGATGTGCCATGGGTGTCCCCTGCCTCTCCCACAGTGACTTCTGGATATGGCCACCAGTGGCCACCAGTGACCCCCACGACCCGAAACAGAAGAAGCAATTACAGTAAAGATAATGGATGGATTTCTAGCTACTACCACACCAGTGATGTAGTCTACGTGATACTCGGGTATATGGAGTGTACCCACTAGAAAAACTTAAGAATTTCAGTATACCTACTTAAAAAGTGTCCATTGATACATGACGTATCATTAGACTTGTGTCATTGATACATTAAAGAGCAGTTAAATACTTCCGTAACTTATCTATCAGTCAGCAGCGCTTTGCTTTGATACTGTTTTATACATTCTACAACATGTTTTTTAATACAAAGCCAACACTTGTACAAAGTTTGTTGTTCATTTATTCAAATACAAGCATCAGAGAAATTTGGAAATGTTCAATATGGTTAAAAATCAAAATAAATTGACAGTTGCATTGTACCAACCAGTGTATTTGATTTCCAAGCACAGTATACCCAGTACAAAAATGTAGACTACATCACATTACCACACCAAGTTTTAACTCAGTCTCTTTAAAATGCACTACATTTTTACAAGTTGTAAGGAGGAGGAGCAGAGGTTGGAAATGGGGAGCCTGTGATTGGAAGTCACCGGTTCAAATCCCTGGACTCCGCTCCACCCCGAGGGCTGTGGTAGCTCGGTGGTCTGTGGTTGCAGCAGGAGTTAGCCAGATGAAAAATAATAATAATAATAAAATGGGCAGTTGTGTGTAGGATAACAACCGTCAGCTGTGGAGGCCATCTTGAATCAAACAGAGCTGACTCCAAAAGCTAATGGCAACGTTTCAAACATCGTGTTTGCTAAGATCACTTTGCTGTAGCAGCCATCTTGAACCGCCTCGACTCCAAAAACAGCATTAGACGTCAACCCGGTGATTACTATTTTGCAAATTTTCTTCAGATCTTTTTAGTGGTTCGTGGGATATTTTGCTAATCGTACAGACGAGTGAACAAACATTCACGTTTGACACCAGGTGATAACGACTTGTTCCTTTCCTTACAAGCAACATCTGCTTGTTTTTGTTTATTTTGTTGGAAGACAACAGTCCGGTCATGTGACATCTTGTTTCTCTGAAGGAAAAAGGTGAAGGGAAAGTAAATATTCTGAGCTCTTCAGCCTTCACGTTAAAATTTAAACCGATATAAAGGTTGAGGCGAGTATTTGGGGCTGTGATAAAAAGCAAGGCTCAGTGAAGCTGTAAATCAGCTGAAAAACACGCCGTCATATCCACAGGTGGGTTTAATGATTTCAGTTGCCATGGTTACTTTATCAGTGCACATCTCATCACCTCTCCGCCCTGTAGAGCTGGGATGCAGCACAGGAATCGCCTCATCTGAAAGCGCTCACAAGGCCAAGGGGGAAAACTCCTGTCGGTCTGAGCTGAGAATCTGTTGATAAAGTCATCTTATACGTTAATTTAAATTAAAGTTTTGTCTTCAAAGGACATGCATGATAGAAAATTGGAATTTCATTAAAACTAGGGGGCACAGATCTCGTCTCTAAATGTATTACATCATATCACTGTTTTATGAACAGTTTTGCTAAAAAAAAAAAAGTTTATGTTAAGTATTTTTAAGCATCAGTATAATAAACACATCATGTAAATGGTCCAGATTCAGACGCTTGTTCTATTCTGAACTCCCTAGCAGGTTTGTGGCACAAATACTGTATATATTTGATTTTAACTTGCTCTCCAAATAAACTGAAAGCATCACTTCTAAAATCAAAGTTTCTTCTGAAGAAATGCACATCAGCTGCAATCTTGCATGACCTTTTTTTATTTATGTGATCTATTTGTACTTTGTACCAATTTATCAACGGTATTGATAACTGTTGGGGTTGACTGTCAGCTACTACTGCGTCAAATTTCAGTTCAAAACCTGTAAAACTGACTGAAAGGCTGATTAGCTGTGGTGGCCATCTTGTATCAGGTTGACTAGATGTAGATCCTAATCCAATAATTAATTTCTGAGAGTTTCATTAAAATCTTTCCAGAGTCTCGTGAGATAATCCGCTTATACAGGTGAACATTCAGACACACAATTACATGATTGTCTGCCATTTGTGGGGACAGGTATTATGGTGAACTGGTTAGGGTCAATAAAAACATGTCTTCCTAGAAATGTTTTATAATATAATAATAATTATATATATTTATTTATTTTTTATTTATATATATATATATTATTATATTATATAATATTTTATAAATAAATAAAATATATAAATAAAATATCACATCACAGTCAAACTTGTCCTGGTTCATTTTAATTTCAACTTCATTTTAGTGTATTTATCATGACAGGTGACAAAATTCATTTTTTTCCCATTTGAGTTCATCATGGGTAAAACTACTTGTACACTCCATGCAGTGGTAAATATTTATACCATCTAAACTAAAAGTTCTGTATGTACAGACAAACTGAGTTAAATTACGAACAAATAGTTTTAAGATTTGTTTTATCAGACAAAAATATATATATATTGGAGAGAATAAAAGTTGTTTATTTTTAAGCACCCGCAGCAGAATCATTTGCTCGTGGATTAACTTTAAAAAAGTAAAATAAAAAGTAAACCAGAAGCAGGTTTTAATGAGCCCACTGCAGTGGATCTGCTGTGATTTACAGTTATCAGGATCAATGCTGCTGCACAGGTGTGCATCTTCAGTAAACCGCTGCACCACACTGCCACCTACAGGTCCAGATCCTTTAATTCTAATAATCCTTTAATTTCCCTTCAGCCAGTTTGTGTCAGGCAGGTTTACAGCCCTGTTTTAAATATCACTCAGTATTATGATATTATGGGCTCGTATTCTGGTTTCTGGTGGCTCCTCTGTGCTGTATCAAGCTGGTGGTGGGCATTTTTTATTAGTTTTTAACATATTTCACTGATTTTTATGTGTTTGACTGTTTTCTGTCTTTTCGTACCTCCTGTGTGAAACATCCTCTGTTTTCTCTTTTACGCTGGTGGTAGACCACTCCTCTCTCGCTCTCGCCGTCTTTCCTTCCCTTCCTGTCGCTGTCCAACGGTCTACTCCAGCCTCTGTCTTCAGAGGACGCCTGCTTCAGTACCTACTCTAGCCAATCAGACAGTCGGTATGGGTCGCCGCTGCGTGGCTGGTCAGAGGAGATGGACGAGTTCGGCCACACGCTGTACATCAGCGACTATACAAACGAGAAGGTACTGACTGCACCGAGCCGCTCTGCCCAGTCTTTACTGGGGGGTTTGGGCCTGGGGGGGCAGGTTGATTTTATGGTGAATTTCCTCTTGCATTGCACGACTCTCACATTTAATTTACTCCACTTTGGCAGTTCAGGGCCACATGATCAGACTGATTTAGTTCAAGTTGTTTTCTGCATCTATTTCTGCAAACTCTGCTATTTCAGGCATTATATCAAAATGTTTGGCTTGTTCAGGAGATTTGACTTTTATGCTTTTCAAAATATTCAACTTTATCTGCAAATATTTTCCCCATAAAATATTTTGAGATATCTTCAGTTTCTTCAAAAACATCTTTGTAATCAGCTTCAGGGTCTGTTTTTTCTCAGTCTGCTGCTTTTAGCTAGCCTTTTGCTACTTTAGCCCTTAGCTATGTTTTTTGTTAATTTTAGATATTTGTTGCTTTTAGGTACCGTATTTTTCGGACCATAAGGCACACTTAAAATCCATTAATTTTCTCAAAAATCAACCGTGAGCCTTATGTATTAATTCTGGTTTTATTTACTGACATAAAACCAATTTTATGTTGTACATGGTGCTCAAAAATCAGTCAAAATGAACGTGTTTAGTTTAATTTGCCTTATAATCCGGTACACTTTGTAGTCTGAAAACGGACCCGTTCCATGATATTGCACCTTATAATCTGGTGCTCCTTATAGTCTGAAAAATACGGTATACTTTTGTTACGTTCAACTTCTAGCTTTAGCTCTTAGCTAGTTTTTTTTTCTACATTTATTTTGTAACTAGCTGTTTACTTATTTTTGCTACTTTTACCTTTTATCTACTGGTACTCATTTGTTACTTTTAGCTTTTAACTTTAATGTTAGTATTTTTGCTACTTTTACCTTTTATCTACCGGTACTCATTTGTTACTTTTAGCTTTTAACTTTAATGTTAGTATTTTTGCTACTTTTTGGCTTTTAACAAGGATTTTGCTACATTTATACTTTGGCTGGCCTTCTTTTTTTCTCTGTTAATTACCATTTTGTTATTTTTAGCTTTTAGTTACACTTCTACCGGTACAGTACTAGTTTTTTTATTAAATTTTTTGGCTGCCTTTTAATGTCTTTTGCTTTTTGCTAGCCTTTTGCTGCTTTTAGCCATTGTTACCGTAGGCTAGTACAGTATGTCTTTTGTCTTATAGCCAGTACAGTATTTTGTTTCTTTTAGCTTTTAGCTACCGTTCCTCTGCTTTTTGATGTTAGCCTTTTGATACTTTTTTGCTTTAACATGAGTTTTTGCTACTTTTAGCTGGCATTTTCTCTTTGTTGGCTATCATTTTGTTATTTTTAGCTTTTAGCTACACTTCTGCTCGTTTTTATTTAATTTTTTTGGCTGCCTTTTAATACCTTTTGCTTCTAGCTAATCTTTTGCTACTTTTCACTATTATACTGTTACCATAGGCTAGTACTTATTTTGTCTTATAGCTAGTATTTTGTTTCTTTTAGCGTTTAGCTAGTGTTTTGCTCATTTTTACTTTAATAACTCTGTTTCAGCTTCTTCAGTATATTCCATCCATGTCATTCAGCACTCATCAATCATGCTACACATTTTATTTTTATTACGTACTTTTTTTAAAACATTGCAGTGTCATTTTTTACGTGTCCCTGTAGATCTGTAGGTTTAGATTATTGCACAAATAAAGAATAGTGAAGATTCCTATCCTGTATAATTCTCTGGTGCGTGTCTTTGTACCACCAGTGGTTAAGACATGTTGATGACCAGGGAAGACCTTATTACTACAGCGCTGATGGCTCCAGGTCAGAATGGGAGCTGCCGAAGGTAAGACGCTGAAATAAAAACTGAAGTTCATCAGAAACATTAAGAAACTTCTCGGGCAGAGCAGCTGAAACCAAACTGGACTCACGGCACAAAATGACTGCACGGTTTAAACTTCTTTGCTCTAAAACAACGTGATGACTTCAGAACACACTAATTCAGCATCTAATACCTGTTTTGAATGGACTTTGTTAGGTCTGGGAACCAAATGGGTTATTACAGTACTGTACTGCTTCATCAGATAGGAACTAAAATCTTTGTCTGCGTTTGGGGCTTATTAGTCAAAAATCATCTGAGAAATAACACCTGATTTAAACAATTGATTCTCATAAGCTCAAGTACACCTAACCCTAACTCTAACACAACAACGTCTCACTGATGAGTTTTTATATTTATTTAAACTTGGGATGAATTTGTGGGAAAGACTAGGGCAGAATCTTAAAACAGTTGGACCTATTAATCCTCGTTTGTGTGTCGTGATTGTGTTGAATGTTTTTGCCTCACACAAGTTTACACTTATTGTCTTATTGTCCTAACTTCTGACTAAAACTGTTTGTAGCGGCATGAAAACCTTGTTTAGCAATCTCTCCCAAACAGTTTGAACTTCAGCTTCAATTTAGTTTTCTTTCCCACCCCCTTCAGTATAAACTCTCGCCACCTCAGCCGACTGGAGACGTGCTGAAGAGTCGCAGTCTGGACAGGAAAAACGTGGATCCCATCGTCTTGACGAAGTGGAGACAAAACGCCTACGTCCTGGAGCCGAACGAAAAGGTCAGACAGTCACTTATTATAAAAAATATCACTCAACATGAATTTTAATCTGTCCTTTTTACATCTACCTGCCTAATGTTTGCCCCGTGTGGCCTGAAAAGCCTGTTTAGTATAAATGCGGCTGCTGTCTGTTGTGCAAACCAGCATGTTTGTTTAGTCGGTGTTGTCAGCTGTAGACTCATTCCTGTTCAGCGGCTGTTAAAAACGAGGCGTTTTTGCTCCGGCTCTGCCCGGCCACACCTGTACAAACATAAAATCAGTAGTCTGCCAGACAGAAACACTGGCCCCTTCTTTAAATCCGAGCATGTTTAATATGCATGACAATAATCTCTCAGCAGGAGCAATCATTTCATCTCTTTGTTTACTCCTAAAGGTGGTATCTCACCAGGACGCAACTATACGCAAATATACCGGTATATATATATATATATATATATATATACAGGTACCCCTCGAGTTACGTCAGGGATAGGGACCTACGTGTGTGACTTAGGTCGATGTTGTCGTACCTCGCGGACCAAAAACACCTGCCTGTCGTAGGTCCGCGTTTCTGACATAGGTCGCGGCTATACCGCTAACGGAGCGCCGCACACATATTTAATGGCATGAGACTGAACAAGCAGACATACTAGGCCATGAACATGCACAGAACTGTACAGTAAATGAATACAGTACTGTACAATAAATAAAAAATATAATGTCTTACTTTGAGCTGGTCAAAGCCTGCCTTCGTCTTTTAGTATTAGCTCGGGTGCGAGCTCCCCCAGCTTCCTTACGCTCCACACGCACACACGTGGTCAAAACTGTTTAAAAGAATGACTGTTAGCTTCTTAAAGCTCCACTGACATGATTTTTTAACTTTTCAAAAAATGGCACAACATATATAAATATTAAGATTGACCTCTGACCGTTTTTGGGAAAATAATGTTAAATGAATGAAAATTCCTCTCTAAAATTGTTTAAAATTAGCGCCGTTTTTTTAGACGGAAATTTCGGGTTTTCCGGTCACGTGTTTGTGACGTCAGATAAAGGAATTCCCTCCAACCGCACATTGAATACAATGGACAAATATATAAACGCATCCGTCGAATTTAGCCATCTAAAACTGTAGATATTAGCGATTTAGCTCCAGTTCGTGAAGCAGAAGTTATTTTGAGTGATAAAAAACAAGGAGCAATGTTTCATTTCTCCGTGTTGGTTGTTTTTATTTCAGGAAATGTTGCACATTCATGAAGTGAGCACCAGATGGCAGCCAAGGGCTCACTTCATGAATGTGCAACATTTCCTGAAATAAAAACAACCAACACGGAGAAATGAAACATTGCTCCTTGTGTTTTATCACTCAAAATAACTTCTACTTCATGGACTTAAGCCAAATCGCTAATATCTGATGTTTTAAATGGCTAAATTCGACGGATACGTTTAGATATTTCTCCATTACAGAGCTCTGTAAGAGTTCACGGTAGCTTTGCTGCCATCTGGTGCTCAATTCATGAATGTGCAACATTTCCTGAAATAACAACAAGCAACACGGAGAAATGAAACATTGCTCCTTGTTTTTTATCACTCAAAATAACTTCTGCTTCACGAACTGGAGCTAAATCGCTAATATCTACAGTTTTAGATGGCTAAATTCGACGGATGCGTTTATATATTTGTCCATTGTATTCAATGTGCGGTTGGAGGGAATTCCTTTATCTGACGTCACAAACACGTGACCGGAAAACCCGAAATTTCCGTCTAAAAAAACGGCGCTAATTTTAAACAATTTTAGAGAGGAATTTTCATTCATTTAACATTATTTTCCCAAAAACGGTCAGAGGTCAATCTTAATATTTATATATGTTGTGCCATTTTTTGAAAAGTTAAAAAATCATGTCAGTGGAGCTTTAACTTCATACATTTGGAGCCAGAAAAAAAAAAAACTTACTGAAAGCCGTTTCTCCGCGATGTCCTCCATCCAAAACAAGCTCGGCGTTAGCTACGGTTAGGCCCCGCCATTAGCAGCACTGGTTAGCATGTCAGTTCATTCAAAAAGGCTGTCGGCTTTGTATCTCCGCGTTAGCTCGGTGTCCCCCGACTGCCAGGCGGACATTTGCGGCGAGCTCCCGGCCGCAGATGGCCCCTCCGCGGCATGTCGGCTCGGTGTCTTCGCCTGTGTTTGCTGCTCTGTTAGCTGCTGTCGTTAGCATGTCGGGCGGCGTTGTTGGAGCCATCGCGGGGCGATCCGCGGCTGCTCAGGCATCGGCTTTGTATCTCCGCGTTAGCTCGGTGTCCCCCGACTGCCAGGCGGACATTTGCGGCGAGCTCCCGGCCGCAGATGGCCCCTCCGCGGCATGTCGGCTCGGTGTCTTCGCCTGTGTTTGCTGCTCTGTTAGCTGCTGTCGTTAGCATGTCGGGCGAAGTTGTTGGAGCCATCGCGGGGCGATCCGCGGCTGCTCCTCCGGGCCTGAGACGTCCACAGAGTTGACCGAGTGTTTCCAGCTAATTTATCCGTATGAGGCAACCCTGATCGGGCACACGGAGCCAGCTGACAGTAGCCTCTGGAGCTCCATTGACCGCAGTTCTGTTGTAAAATGGCGACCGGAAACGACCGGAAGTTGCGTAAATACGATCAAATTGTAATTAAAACGTAATATTAATAATTATACTTTATTTATAAAGCCATTTAAAACAACCACAGCTGCAACAAAGTGCTATACACATGAAATTAATAACATAAAAAAAAAAATAATAATAATAATATTTTATTTATTTTTTTTAATCATATTTTTATTAAATATGATAAAATCGTAAGTCTGAGTTGCCGTAGGTCGCAGGTGACGTAGGTCGAGGGTTTGCTGTATATATGTATATATATATATATATATATATATATATATATATA
>JBBPBX010039813.1:18877-29698 GCA_038048925.1 Garcialebias charrua | reverse complement strand
GTGTTGATGTCTGTGTGTTGATGTCCGTGTGTTGATGTCCGTGTGTTGATGTCCGTGTGTTGATGTCCGTGTGTTGATGTCTGTGTGTCCGTGTGTTGATGTCCGTGTGTTGATGTCCGTGTGTTGATGTCTGTGTGTTGATGTCTGTGTGTTGATGTCTGTGTGCATCTTCTCCTTCACTGCAGCGCTTCCTTCCAGGCGCTCCCCAGCTCAGACTAATGCCAGACTCACAGCTGGCAGAGCTGCCCGTGGCTCCACCAAACCTGTGTGCAAGACCGAACCTGAGCTGGAGAATCAACCCGGTGAGCTGCCTGTAGTCCTCAGAGGGAATGTTGCAGAGGTGGAAGCATGATGTTGACGTGTTTGGAAAACTGATGGTGGCCACTTGATTTGTGCATCTTTATTTGTTGATTTGTGGAAAACCATAACTGTGTGCCAAATAGTTACAGTTTGATTTGATGTCTCTTTTGAATCATGCAGCAGTGGAGGAGGAGGTAGCCGAGAAAGAACAGTGTCACGTGTAAGTATATCTTTAAAAAATGACTTGATCATTGCAAGCACTTATGGTTGAACATGGTGCTGAAGTTGGATTGATTTTACTATAACATTTTTGTTTATTTTGTAAATTTCAAAAGCAAACTTGTTTCTGTCCTAGTCACACTGTTAACTTAAAACATAATCTTTAATTCTTTAATTAAAAATGTGATGTTACCTCCAGGTGCTGGTGTGGAAAAATAATCACTAAGATTAGTTTGATGAATATTCATAATATAGAAAATCAGTTGTCGTTCCTGTCCTCAGTAAGATGAAACTTAAGTCTTTACTGCTGGAAAAAGACTTGTTTGGGACGGTGTCTGGGAGAAATCCTCTCCTCTCTGAACAGCCACACAGCCCAGGATGGCAAAGATGCATCCGAACGTACAAACGAGACTTGAATATAAGCTATCATTTCCTGTGGAAATGCAACATGAATGTTTTTTTTTTTTTTGCTGAAAGCTGCTAAAGAAGCTGAAACCAAGTTTAAAATGTTTCATCGCTGGATTGTTAATGCGAGTTGAATTTACAGCTGTTATTTGCTGAAAGCAGCAGAAATGTAGAAGAAACGAGCAGAATGGAATGAAACGGCCAGAGAAAAGATGAATAGATTACAAAAAAATCTGAAATTGGCAACAACAAAAAAACTTAAACGAGGAGGGGGGGAAAGTAGCTGAAAGGGCTAAAAATACTTAATTTAGCTAAAAGGCTAAAAGGTGCGTAAAAAGTTTAAATTGTTAGAAGTAAAAACGACTGAAATTAGTGGAAAAAAATAGCAAAAAAGTATCTGGACAAAGCTGAAAAATAGCAGACAGAAGGTGAAATGAGCCGAAAAACCGCTGTCGTTAGCACAAAGAAGCAGAATAGTTGTGAAGAACTAAAGTTGAAATGAGCAGTTAAAGGTTTTACACGACTCAAAGGGTTCGAAGAGAGCTCCGTTCATTTTCAGTGAGGAAAAACAAAAACACAGCCAAATATTTTTAGAAGTACAAATTGCACAAATACCGACAGTCACAGCAGGAAAGTCCTGAAGCAGCTGAACGTTTTGAGACGTGGATTGTTGAAATGGAACATTTTCAAAACGAGCTGCGTGCTGAAAAACTGATCTGAACGATTCAGAGTTAAAAAATAAAGACATTTGAACCGTGTCTGCTGAAAATCCAACTTGTTCCAGTCGAAAACAACTCAAAACAGCTGTGGAGGTGGAAGAATGATGATATGGGCTTGTTTTGCAGCCTTACAGTATTTTACTCAACCGTGAAGCCCTCTGGGTACCAAACCACTGCCAGACTTAAACATGAAGCTGTTTGACGGCCCGTGTTCAAAACCGGGTCAGGAGAAAGATCCAAACCTGAGCCAGATGAGGAATCTGTTGGAACATCAATGTAGATCCTTAAAAGATGAATTCATTTACACAGTCGTGACTGTTTTTATGTCCTGAGGTATAAGTGTGTCATACATCCTGTTATTGTTTATTTAGGGTTTTAAAATGTTCACTTTAAGTCCAGATCTGTAAGGACACAGTGGTGCACGTACTTGTTGTCCTGTCTGTTGTTACAGGAGTCATGCGTTGATTAGCATTAGCAATAAATGCTACATGAAGCTACATTCCACAGACAAGACTGGCTTTATGAAATCATTTCAACCTGAATGCAATGATTTGTAAAAATCTTTCAACTGAGACTGGCTCAAAGACCATATTTTAAAATTACAATCATAAAAGGCAGAAGCTTGTTTTGAAGCTGGAGACTGTTCTGTTTTAAAAAATAGTTTTATTGTAAGTATAATTTGTAACGTATCATTTTACCAACGTTGAAATGATTTAAATGTTGTTCATAAGGTTTTTAAGCAGCGCTGCTGCTTCTACAGGTTTAAATCCATTTTCTAGTGCACACACAAAATAAAAATAAAAGCACTTTGTCAAATAAAACTACTTTCTCTGGGCTGAAACACGTCTGCTTTAAGGTAATAAAGTTTATTTTTTATTTTGAAGTTGCACATCTCCCTTTCACCAGCCAGCGTTTAACTTCTGCCACACGTTCATGAGCCCTCATTTTGACCCGATGAAGAGCCGACCATTAAAACTTGTGTTCCCTTATAGTGACAAGAAGGAGGAGGAGGAGAACGAGGAGCATGCTGAGCAGGTTCTGGGTGATGAAGACGCTCCGTTTCAGGATGACCTGGATGATCTCAACTATGGGTCTCTGATCCAGAGGTAGACTGGCGTCGCGTCACGCTCTGCAGAAAACATGGAAACCTGTTTAATGTTTGGATTGTTTTCCAGTGGTGCCGAGGAGGAAGAGGGTCTGAGTAGTGATGAAGATCTTTCTTTTAGAGACGACTTAAATGACCAGAGCTATGACCCGAGGGATGAAAGGTTTGTGTGTGTGTGGGTGTGTAAAAGATGTTGGAGTTTATCACTTTTTTCTTATATTTAAAAAAAGCTAGTGGAGGAACTTGTTTTCTTATTAGGTTTGTGTTTTTTAGGGACGTTCCTAAACCGAAGCGTAGAGCTCCTCCAAGACAGAAGGAGAAGAAGGACAAAGACAAAGCACCCAAGAAAGAAAAGGAGGCGGCTGAGGTCAAAGTGGAAGGCTCAGACAACCTGGAGGACGTGCAGGAAGGCGTGAAGCTGGAAGAGGAAGTAACCGATGACCTGGATGGACCCAGGAAGTAAGTGTGGCACCAAACGCTCATCGTTCTACACAGAAACCTGTTCCTGCATCGCTCTAAAACTTCACCGGTTTTTATTTTTTCCCCTCGTAAGGAGAGGTCGCAGGAAAAAAGACGACAAAACGCCACGGCTGCCGAAGAGAAGGTGAGGGAGTCAGGAGGCTTTGTAGAGTGCTGTGATGGTTTTATGTGCCCAACACGTTTCACGAGATGGGACGTTCACTGAACTGGTTTTGTCACTGGTTCAGGAAGAAGCCTCCTGTCCAGTACGTTCGCTGTGAGATGGAAGGATGTGGGACGGTGCTGGCTCATCCTCGCTACCTTCAGGTTGGTCTCAGCGGACACTCGTTTCCCTCTGGTGGTTTTGACCTCGGTCCCACGTTCCTTATTTTAAAGTGGGACAACAGAGAACCTTTATTTAGACGGTTAATCCCACCAAAAGGATAAAACCACCTTTAACTGAACGTTTCTGAATCCTCCTCCATTCACATTCATTTTTCTTCTCTACGTTTTTCTGCTTGCAACTCGTTCTGTTATTTCAACAATTCATGTTTCAAAATGTTCGGCGCATTCAGAACATTTCTGCTGGGACTTTAAGTATTTGTGCAGTTTTTACTTTTTGAAATATTTAGCATTGTCGGCCATGTTTTTCTCATTGAAAATGAATGGAGCGCTCTTTAACTGATCATTTCAGCTTTTGTTCTGGTTCAGCTTTTTTCACTTCACTTTTTCAGCCACTTTTAAGTGTTTTTCTACTTATTTCAGCCTTTTGTGCTAATAATTTCAACTTTGTATGCTCCTTTCAGCCTCTTGTTGTCCATTTAAGCTTTCAGAACAAAAACAGCTTCTTTGAACCTCTTAATCTGAGTTCAGGGGAAAAGAGTGGGTGAAAAATTTGGCACGACTTGGAGGTTAAATAATATCGGGCTGTGAGCTCCCTCCTCTTCTCCACCATGCTCTTTAGTTTTCTGTGTTCAAGTGTGCAGCTTCTTCTTTGATGAAAATGACGAGGAGTTTCGCTCTAATGTCCTCCTTCAGCCAGTCCTGACACAAAGGCAGGAGTGAACAAAATGTTTTATTGTACTGTTGTGATCTCTGCCATATTTAACAGTAATCTTGTTTTTTAAAGATTCAACCTTAAATTACCGTATTTTCCAGCCTATAAGTCAGTTTTTTTAACTAATTTTCATGTCCTGCGACTTATACGGCGAAGCGACATATTTAGGGATTTTTTCCCCATATTTTTAGACCAATTTTTGGCTGAGATATGACCGTTTCCATTCATTCTGACGAAAAAAATGGAGCAGTACCACTTTCGGCCGCTAGGGTCCACCGACCGTTTCCAGCTCATGTGTCGACAGCAGCCTCTTCTGGTCGGACTCACTCTGTCGCAGCACGGCCTCCTGCTCTCTGAAGGTCTGAACTACTGTTACCTCAGTGTTTGTTAGCAAAATAGCTCAAGAACCATAGGACATATTTTGATGAAACTTAAATTCAGCTGATTTGACCATTATGTGCATTTATTAAGGAAAAGTTCACCTCAGACAAATCTTTGCTATAATTTTCAGCAAACAAACAACTGTTTTTAAGTGTTAATCTTGTTAAACGTCCTACCGTGCATGCTCCTGCGGCCATTTCCGGGTTGTCACCGCTGACGCGTAACATATGCGACACGTCAGCGGTGACGCATAATAGATGTGACGTATACGGCGGTGCGACACGTTTATGGATTTTTCCACTTTATTGGACATAATTGGACTAATGCGACATATAGGGCGGTGCGACTTTTCAGCCGGAAAGTACGGTAATGTAATTCAAACACCCAATAAATCTGTTCACGTTTATTATTTTCAGACAAATGCCAAAGTCTTGTTTTAAAAGAAGCCTTTCTAAATTTCAGCCAGACGCGTCCGACTCCTGTTCTTTATTTTCACAGCACCATATAAAATATCAGCACTTGCTGAAGAAGAAGTACGTTTGTCCTCACCCTTCCTGTGGGAGGCTGTTCCGCCTGCAGAAGCAGCTGCTGCGTCACGCAAAACACCACACAGGTACACAGGTTTGATCCCCGGTCATTCGGAGCGCTCTTGGAGTGGAAACAGGTTAACGTCCGTGTTTTTATTTTTACTTCCAGACCAGAGGGATTACATCTGTGAGTTCTGCGCTCGTGCCTTTAAGAGCTCCCACAATCTGGCCGTGCACCGCATGATCCACACCGGAGAGAAGCCCCTGCAGTCAGTCTTTAACGGCTTTGAACTTTTCTTGTCTTCATTTAGTCGACGTCCATATTTGTTTGTGTTCTGTTGACTGCAGGTGTGAGATCTGCGGCTTCACATGTCGTCAGAAGGCCTCCCTCAACTGGCACATGAAGAAGCACGACGCTGACGCCACCTACCAGTTCTCCTGCTCCATCTGTGGGAAGAAGTTCGAGAAGAAGGACTGCGTGGTGGCCCACAAGGCCAAGAGCCACCCGGAGGTTCTGATCGCCGAGGCGTTAGCCGCCAACGCCGGGGCCCTGATCACGACGCCCGCCTCCCTGCTGGAGCTCCCAGAAAACCCCGTACAAGCCGAGGTCGCCGCCGTGGAGGTGAGCCACGGGCAAGATGGTCACGTGGACCAGCTGGGTCTGGATGGGCAACACGTGAGCCACATGGTCCAACAAGTGAACCCTCAGGTGGTTCTGCTGGGACAAGACCAGAGTCTCCATACGATGCAGGTGCCGGTAACCATTGCCCTGTCCCCAATCGACCCCCCTTCCCCGGCGGACAGCCAGCACCACCTCCAGCTGCAGATGCCCATCCAGTTCGTGCAGAGCGCCCAACAGGTGCAGCAGCTGACCCTCCACCCCAGCCCGGTGGTGGCCCAGCACCAACCCCAGCTCCAGCCTCTGCAGCCGTACCCCTCCCACCAGCAGAGCCACACACAGATCCTGCAGATGACCTTCCAGCCGCTCAGCCACGCTCGTCAGATCCCCATGTTAAGCTCCTCCCAGCAGCTCCACGCCCTGCAGCCAGCTGCCCCGAGCCCCCCGCTGCTGTCCACCCCCCAACAGAGCCAGGACCCAGCCTCCAGCAGCACCGACTGCTTCATCCTGGACAATCAGGTGCTGTCCTCCTCCTCTCCGTCAGGCAGCTCCCTCCAGCAGACAGAGGGGGTGGTGTGGGAGCAGACGGGACAGGGGGTGGTTCTGGCTGACAGCACTGAGAGACACATGCAGATGATGTAATGTTTACCTGACGCACTGTGTCAGCAGCAGGTACATGTAGGAACCCTGACGTGTCACACTTTGTAGCTTTAGTCTGCGTCAGGGAAACAAGTGGTTTGTTTCTTTGTACATATTAGTCCTGGAACTAGCTGTGTGTGAGTGTGTGTTCACACATTTAGGTTGCAGTTATGCAAATATGTAGCCCACCTCTGAGGAGAACACAGTAAATCATAAGACTAATAATAATGTGTGGCATCAAATGAAATAATTTATTAAACAGATTATGACGTTTGTGAATGACTCAGTATGAGGGGAGATCATTCAGCTTACAGCACTGGACTGCTTTTATTTTATTACTTTTCTTAGAGAAATTAAACATTAATAAAAATATTATGGTTACAGATGTGGAGGAAACGTGTCAATCCCTGGAAGAAAGACTCAAAACAAACAAACAAGTAGAGGATGAAACGTTTCTATAAAAAAGAAACTGTCCAGATGTCCCGACTGAGACTTGTTGGATTTGGTACCTGGATTATTGAGCATGAACTTTGTTGACTCAAAACAAAACGTTTGTCCAGTTTGTGGACGATCCAGAAACATTAGTGTTCATGAGTTAAAGCAGCTAAAACAAAAACAACAGAAATCATTTGTCACTAACTTTATAAGTGTTTTTTTTTTTTTAAAAGCAAAGTTGTGTAGAATGTGATCGTGTGTCACGTTGATTTGTTTGAGCACAACCACAAGCTGTCGTTTATAAGCTGTAAATAAATGACCTAACATTGATCATGTCTGACGAAGAACTTGATTTTAGCAGAACAGCCAGATTTAATGTTCTCAGTTTGTTTTTTATTGTCTTTGGGAACCAGAATGTTGTCTGTGTGTGTGTGAAGGACATTAAAACATCCTCTTGAACCCAAGCAGCTGCAGATGGAAGTAACATCTGGTCCAGGACCATCTTCGAGCAGAATGTCCATCAGGACATGTCCTTCAGCAGAATGTCCATCATCAGGACATGTCCTTCAGCAGAATGTCCATCATCAGGACATGTCCTTCAGCAGAATGTCCATCAGGACATGTCCTTCAAGCAGAATGTCCATCAGGACATGTCCTTCAGCAGGATGTCCATCAGGACATGTCCTTCAGCAGAATGTCCATCAGGACATGTCCTTCAGCAGAATGTCCATCATCAGGACATGTCCTTCAGCAGAATGTCCATCAGGACATGTCCTTCAGCAGAATGTCCATCATCAGGACATGTCCTTCAGCAGAATGTCCATCAGGACATGTCCTTCAGCAGAATGTCCATCAGGACATGTCCTTCAGCAGGATGTCCATCAGGACATGTCCTTCAGCAGAATGTCCATGTCCTTCAGCAGAATGTCCATCAGGACATGTCCTTCAGCAGGATGTCCATCAGGACATGTCCTTCAGCAGAATGTCCATCAGGACATGTCCTTCAGCAGAATGTCCATCATCAGGACATGTTGATCCTCTCCAGTTCCCGCTGCACGGCGTACTGCTTCAGAGTTCTTTTAGGAGGAATCAGAGTGTTACTCAGTCCCACCCTCCTCTTCTTCGTTTGCTGCTGCTCGGGCTCCTTGTTGCTTGAGTCCTGCTGGAGGCTCCGGGGTCCTCCACCCGCTGACGGAGCTGAAGTGTCTTCCCGCACATCTGGATGGGGGTCACTGAGAGGAACGGGGTTCTGGAGGTCACTGTCGTGGGCGAACTTGCACTTGATGCCGAACCTGCAGCGTCCATCCTTCCTGTAGGACACACACACCCTCCTGCCTCCGATCTGTGCGGGTCTGGCCTGCACGGTGAGGGGCACGTGCTTCTGCAGGGCGCTGAGCTTCTGCTCTGCCCGGGCCCTGAACGGGTTGGAGAACACACTGCTGTCGGAGGAGGCGTGCAGGGAGGGAGGCGGCAGCCTGTTGGCTGCAGGAGAGCCTGCAGGGGGCGCTGGAGGAGGAGGCGCTGATGATGATGATGAAGGCTCAGGCTCTGAATCGCTTGACGCTGAACCAGACTCCAGTAAAAAGTTGCGAGTCTTTTTAACCATCGCATCGTCCTCAAGTGAGCTTGAAAAGGAAATAAAAAGTATCCAGGTTCACTCCGTGCTACTGTATGACAACTTGCACTTGTGCTGAATGGTTTACTCACCGAGTTCTCCCAGTGATTACGTGCTGCACCTCCTCCTCCTCCTCCTCCTCGCTGTCAGAAGACACTCCGTAGCTGACCAGGGAGTTCATGCTCAAGCTAAGCTAATTAGCTTAGTTAGCTCGGTCTCACTGCAAAAGGACGGCAGTGATGTCCTTAACAGAGCTTCCACTAGAGGAACTACAGTTATTTATGATGATAATAACGTAACAGCAAAGTATACAATTAATTTATCTTTACAGGAAACCTCAGGATGGCTGCCGCTGCGCTCAGCTGCTTACTGCTTTGCATTTAGATTCTGGTGTTCTGCAGCAGCGACACCTGCAGGCCAGGCGTGGAACTGCAGCTTCTGTGATAGGTAAAATTATTTAGGTGGGGGAGCATTTAGTTGTTATATAATAATGTACATACTATTTGAAGGTGGGGGAGCATTTAGTTGTTATATAATAATGTACATACTATTTGAAGGTGGGGGAGCATTTAGTTGTTATATAATAATGTACATACTATTTGAACAAATAAGTTACATAGTGAATTTCAATTAAATCCAGTTTATTTATTTATCCAGTTGAACCACTAGACTGAGGAACAGCCTCTACCCTGAAGCTGTTAGATTCATAAATCCCAATTAGGATTATCACTGTGGGGAAAAATCACTGTAATGCCACTTTGATTACTGCTATGTGCTGCTGGTTATCTATACTGCTGATCTCATGCTGCTGATTATTTCATGCTGCTGTATTAATTCGTACTCACACAGACTCGTTTGTGCTGCTGTTGTTTGGCGCATTGTTTCTTTTTATTGTATTCTTAGTTTAGCGTATTTCTCAGTTTACAAATTACGTAGATCCTTAGTACAGTTTATTTTACAATTTATATTCTTCCTGTTGTTGGATGTAACTGGGACCCTGTGTACACAATTTCGTTCTACCTCATGAACCACATGTGATGTGAATGACAAAAAAGAACCTTGAATCCTTATATAAAGCCAAGTCACAACAGAAGTTATCTCAGGGCACTGTAAAGAAACATTCACATAGGCCTACATTATAAATACCAGTTAGTAAAGTTATCTAAGGAAGTAAGGAAGGAAGCCACAGTCTTCATTTCATCGCAGTCTCTCATCTTGAGCAAGTGCAAAGGCAATAGTGGAAAGGAAAAACTCCCTCATAACAGGAAGGTAACATCTAGCAGAACCAGATTCAGGACAAGCGGCCATCTGCTTCAACCGGCTGGGCTTAAGAGGAACAGGAAGGAGAAACAAACAGAATGGAGGTGAGCAGGTCCCTGGGAGGAAAGGGAAAAGAAATAAACATAAAGATAGAAACAATTACAAATACAAAAATATTAATTTTATGAAACTAGGTCAATTTGTCCTCCAATAGTCTAAGCCTATAGCAGCATAACTGGGATAGGTCAGGAAACCTGAGCCAACCCTATCTATAGGATTTATCAAAAAGGAAAGTCTTAATCCCAGTCTTAAAACTGGACAATGTGTCAGCTTCACAGACAGAAACAGGAAGTTGGTTCCACAAGAGAGGAGCCTGATAACTGAAAGATCTTCCTCCCATTCTGCTTCTGGAAACTCTAGAAACCACAAGTAAACC
The DNA here is from genome assembly GCA_038048925.1 of Garcialebias charrua. NCBI lineage: Eukaryota > Metazoa > Chordata > Actinopteri > Cyprinodontiformes > Rivulidae > Garcialebias > Garcialebias charrua. The sequence continues at coordinate 19,522 of JBBPBX010039813.1, read as the reverse complement.
AGCAGTCTGAGAAGGAAGTACTCTGTTAGGAAAATATTCATGTCAAGTTTATTGCCATTCTCATGTGGTACATGGGGTGGAACGAAATTACAATTTGTACTCAAGGTCCCAGTTACACCCAAAAATGGCAAAAATATAAAGTATTAAAAAAAAAAACAGTATACGTACAGTATAAGGATCTAAGATATGATCTGATATACACTAAATGAAAGCCAAACGGTACGCTAAAAGATCTAAGATATCTACTAATGTAAAACAATACAGCATATCAACAGCAGCCCGAACATGAGTCGGTTGAACATATGGGTATGAATGAATACAGCAGCATGAAATAATCAGCAGCACAGATGAAGTGATATCACCAATTAAAGTGTCTGGGATTTTCTTGGTTAGGGATTTATGAGTCTAACAGCTTCAGGATAGAAGCTGTTCCTCAGTCTAGGGCAGGGCTATTCAACAAAACTGCTCAGTAGGCCACAGTTACTGAAAACCAGCAGCTCGGGGGCCGGTCATCCAGCAAAAATCATTATGTAAATAAACCAAGTTTTACAATGACCCGTTACCTTGTTTATTTTATTGCGTTGAATCATAACTGCAATAAAAATAAAATAAAAACCAGACCACCCCCCCCAAAAAATGAATATA
>JBBPBX010039813.1:0-13072 GCA_038048925.1 Garcialebias charrua | reverse complement strand
AGGGTACTCCTATCCCTTTTTTAATATGGACAGACCACAAGAACCTTACGTACCTGAGAGAGGCAAAGAGATTGACCCCAGACAGGCACGATGGTACCTTTTCTTTAACCGGTTTAACTTTGTCCTGACTTTTAGACCTGGCTCAAAGAACGTTAAACCAGATGCTCTCTTCCATCAGTTCTCTTCCCCAGATTCTCCGGACATTGAGGAAACCATTATTCCACCAGTCTCTGTCATGGGAGTTCTCACCTGGCCCATTGAGAAGGAAGTTATGGACGCTCAAAAGGATGAACCCGACCCTGGCACAGGTCCTCCTGGCAAACTTTTCGTTCCCTCTAACATGAGGGGTAAGGTATTGGACTGGCTCCATTCACACAAACTGTCCTGTCATCCTGGCACCTTCCGTATGCTCTCTTTGGTTAAGACTCATTTCTGGTGGCCCACACTCACCCAAGATGTCAAGTCCTATGTTTCAGCCTGTCCGACCTGTGCTAGGAACAAGACTGGTAATCAACCTCCTGCCGGACTCCTACAACCCTTGCCCACGCCCGGCCGTCCTTGGTCTCATATTGCTGTAGACTTCGTCACGGGTCTACCCCCTTCTGAAGGTAATACCGCCATCTTCACTGTCATCGACCGTTTTTCGAAGGCTGCTCATTTCATTCCCCTACCCAAGCTTCCCTCTGCTTCTGAGACGGCTCACCTCCTTGTCACACATGTGTTCCGCATTCATGGTATCCCCTCTGATATTGTGTCGGATCGAGGGCCCCAGTTTATCTCACAGGTCTGGAAGAGTTTTTGCACCACTCTGGGGACTACGACCAGCCTCACTTCGGGTTACCACCCTCAGTCGAATGGTCAGGCTGAGCGGTGTAATCAGGAACTTGAGACCGCCCTCCGTTGCATCACCGAACGTAACCCCTCATCCTGGAGCAAGCATCTGATTTGGGTTGAGTATGCCCACAACATTCACAAATCCTCTGCCATAGGTATGTCCCCGTTCGAGGCTTCTCTTGGATACCTCCCCCCTTGTTTCCCAGTCAGGAGATCAACGTTCCGGTTTCATCTGTCCTACACCATTTCCGCCGTTGCCGGCGGGTCTGGCGGGAGACGAAGGCAGCCCTCTCACGTACAGCTACTCAGAATAAAGTGTTTGCTGACCGCCGTCGCTCTGCAGCTCCTGTGTACAAGGTGGGTCAGAAAGTCTGGCTCTCCACTAGGGACATTCCTATTAGGGGCACCTCGAGGAAGATGGCTCCTCGTTTCATCGGACCTTTCCCGATCATGAGGATTGTTAACCAGTCTGCGGTTCGTCTTCAACTCCCCTCGTCTATGCGGATTCACCCCACGTTCCACGTCTCTCAGGTCAAGCCAGTCTCCGAGAGCCCTCTGTGCCCGCTCTCCGACCTTCCTCCTCCTGCCCGGTTGATTGACAACCACCCGGCCTTCACTGTCTGGGCCATTTTGGACGTTAGTTGCCGTGGTCGGGGTTTTCAATACCTGGTGGATTGGGAGGGTTATGGACCTGAGGAATGGTCTTGGATTCCCCACTCGTTCATCCTGGATCCCAGCCTCATTACTGCCTTCTTCAACGCCCACCCGGAGAAGCGCCGCGGACCGCCCGGAGGCGTTTCTTGAGGAGGGGGTACTGTCGGAATCCCACTGTCTGCAGCCCTCTCCAAGATGGCCGCCAATTGACACCAGCTGACGGTCATCCATCTAATGAGGAGCTCCACTACTTAAGGCTGCAGTCCAGTGAGATCCAATGCTGGAGCATTGTACCTCAATCGGTATTTATGACTTCAGCCAGTGAATATCAATCTGATAAGAGTTCTTACCTTTTGATCTTGTGTCCACAGTTTTGTGAATCCTTGGATCCTGATTTCCGTCTGCCAGTTCCTGCCTTGTTGCCACTCGCCTGCCAAACCACTCTGGAGTCCTGAGTCCTTTCAGAACCTCGACCCAACATCCCCCTGTAAGATAACAAACAGAGCATCAGTTTTTGATCCACCTATCCCACCAGAAGGACCCTGACCCTGTTCTCTCTTCCAGGCACTCCCAAGACCCCAAGTGTTCCATTTACCACCTGTACATAATAAACACTGTAAATAATTGTTACTCCGAGTTGTGCCTCTGTTCTGGTCTCGTACCACTCTGGGTTCAGTCGGTCCTTACACTACTACACACATTCATACAGCAATCTACTACACACATTCATACAGCACTCTATTACACACATTCATATAGCACTCTATACACACATTCATACAGCACTCTACTACACACATTTATACAGCACTCTACTACACACATTCATACAGCACTCTACTACACACATTCATACAGCACTCTACTACACACATTCATACAGCACTCTACTACACACATTCATACAGCACTCTACTACACACATTCATACAGCACTCTACTACACACATTCATACAGCACTCTACTACACACATTCATACAGCACTCTACTACACACATTCATACAGCACTCTACTACACTCATTCATACAGCACTCTACTACACACATTCATACAGCACTCTACTACACACATTCATACAGCACTCTACTACACTCATTCATACAGCACTCTACTACACTCATTCATACAGCACTCTACTACACACATTCATACAGCACTCTACTACACACATTCATACAGCACTCTACTACACATTCATACAGCACTCTACTACACACATTCATACAGCACTCTACTACACACATTCATACAGCACTCTACTACACACATTCATACAGCACTCTACTACACACATTCATACAGCACTCTACTACACACATTCATACAGCACTCTACTACACACATTCATACAGCACTCTACTACACACATTCATACAGCACTCTACTACACACATTCATACAGCACTCTACTACACACATTCATACAGCACTCTACTACACACATTCATACAGCACTCTACTACACACATTCATACAGCACTCTACTACACACATTCATACAGCACTCTACTACACACATTCATACAGCACTCTACTACACACATTCATACAGCACTCTACTACACACATTCATACAGCACTCTACTACACACATTCATACAGCACTCTACTACACACATTCATACAGCACTCTACTACACACATTCATACAGCACTCTACTACACACATTCATACAGCACTCTACTACACACACATTCATACAGCACTCTACTACACACATTCATACAGCACTCTACTACACACATTCATACAGCACTCTACTACACACATTCATACAGCACTCTACTACACACACATTCATACAGCACTCTACTACACACACATTCATACAGCACTCTACTACACACACATTCATACAGCACTCTACTACACACACATTCATACAGCACTCTACTACACACACATTCATACAGCACTCTACTACACACACATTCATACAGCACTCTACTACACACACATTCATACAGCACTCTACTATACACACATTCATACAGCACTCTACTAACACACATTCATACAGCACTCTACTACACACATTCATACAGCACTCTACTATACACACATTCATACAGCACTCTACTATACACACATTCATACAGCACTCTACTACACACATTCATACAGCACTCTACTACACACATTCATACAGCACTCTACTACACACATTCATACAGCACTCTACTACACACATTCATACAGCACTCTACTACACACATTCATACAGCACTCTACTACACACATTCATACAGCACTCTACTACACACATTCATACAGCACTCTACTACACACATTCATACAGCACTCTACTACACACATTCATACAGCACTCTACTACACACATTCATACAGCACTCTACTACACACATTCATACAGCACTCTACTACACACATTCATACAGCACTCTACTACACACATTCATACAGCACTCTACTACACACATTCATACAGCACTCTACTACACACATTCATACAGCACTCTACTACACACACATTCATACAACACTCTACTACACACATTCATACAACACTCTACTACACACATTCATACAGCACTCTACTACACACATTCATACAGCACTCTACTACACACATTCATACAACACTCTACTACACACATTCATACAACACTCTACTACACACATTCATACAGCACTCTACTACACACATTCATACAGCACTCTACTACACACATTCATACAGCACTCTACTACACACATTCATACAGCACTCTACTACACACATTCATACAGCACTCTACTACACACATTCATACAGCACTCTACTACACACATTCATACAGCACTCTACTACACACATTCATACAGCACTCTACTACACACATTCATACAGCACTCTACTACACACATTCATACAGCACTCTACTACACACATTCATACAGCACTCTACTACACACATTCATACAGCACTCTACTACACACATTCATACAGCACTCTACTACACACATTCATACAGCACTCTACTACACACATTCATACAGCACTCTACTACACACATTCATACAGCACTCTACTACACACATTCATACAGCACTCTACTACACACATTCATACAGCACTCTACTACACACATTCATACAGCACTCTACTACACACATTCATACAGCACTCTACTACACACATTCATACAGCACTCTACTACACACATTCATACAGCACTCTACTACACACATTCATACAGCACTCTACTACACACATTCATACAGCACTCTACTACACACATTCATACAGCACTCTACTACACACATTCATACAGCACTCTACTACACACATTCATACAGCACTCTACTACACACATTCATACAGCCCTCTACTACACTCATTCATACAGCACTCTACTACACACATTCATACAGCAGCACTCTACTACACACACTCATACAGCGCTCTACTACACACATTTATACAGCACTCTACTACACATTTTCATACAGAACTCTACTATACACATTTCTACAGCACTCTACTTTACACATTAATACAGGACTCTACTACACACATTCATACAGCACTCTAGTACACACACTTTCTTTCATTGAGCACTCTACTACATCGCTACAAAGCTAATCTGAATCTGTAAAGCCTAATCACTTATTTTTCATACACTGATGGGACACATCAGATGCAATGAGTGTTTCAATATCTTGTCCAGGTACACCAGCATGTGACTGCTGCTGGAATCACCCCCCTCCCAACACTCTAACTGGTGGATGACTGCTCTTACAACTGAGCCACTGCTGCCCCAACCATAAAAATATCATTATGCTCAATCTCACGTGAGATCTTATAGCACTCTTCAAACCTCGGCACAGTGTCGTCCAGTTTAACTAAACTATTGCCCAGTTTATGTTTGCTGATGTTGATCAGCTGTTGCAACCGTGTTAAATGATGTTGACTCCAAAAGTAAATCAAAGCCATGATGGTTATTTTAGTGAGTTTTATTAATATCTGTTAGCGGTTTATTAAATATTTTGCTAAAAGACAAAAAAACTATTTTGATAAAGCTTTAAGAGCTTGTGGAATGTGTTGTCAAAGACTTTCAGCTACCTGCACCCCAAAGTCTGGACATACATAAAGTCTGGACATAAATAAAGTCTGGACATACATAAAGTCTGGACATACATAAAGTCTGGACATAAATAAAGTCTGGACATACATAAAGTCTGGACATAAATAAAGTCTGGACATAAATAAAGTCTGGACATACATAAAGTCTGGACATAAATAAAGTCTGGACATACATAAAGTCTGGACATAAATAAAGTCTGGACATACATAAAGTCTGGACATAAATAAAGTCTGGACATACATAAAGTCTGGACATAAATAAAGTCTGGACATACATAAAGTCTGGACATAAATAAAGTCTGGACATAAATAAAGTCTGGACATACATAAAGTCTGGACATAAATAAAGTCTGGACATAAATAAAGTCTGGACATAAATAAAGTCTGGACATACATAAAGTCTGGACATAAATAAAGTCTGGACATAAATAAAGTCTGGACATACATAAAGTCTGGACATAAATAAAGTCTGGACATACATAAAGTCTGGACATAAATAAAGTCTGGACATACATAAAGTCTGGACATAAATAAAGTCTGGACATAAATAAAGTCTGGACATAAATAAAGTCTGGACATAAATAAAGTCTGGACATAAATAAAGTCTGGACATACATAAAGTCTGGACATAAATAAAGTCTGGACATAAATAAAGTCTGGACATACATAAAGTCTGGACATAAATAAAGTCTGGACATACATAAAGTCTGGACATAAATAAAGTCTGGACATACATAAAGTCTGGACATAAATAAAGTCTGGACATAAATAAAGTCTGGACATACATAAAGTCTGGACATAAATAAAGTCTGGACATAAATAAAGTCTGGACATACATAAAGTCTGGACATAAATAAAGTCTGGACATACATAAAGTCTGGACATACATAAAGTCTGGACATAAATAAAGTCTGGACATACATAAAGTCTGGACATACATAAAGTCTGGACATACATAAAGTCGGGACATACATAAATTTCCTCTTCCGGCTCTCGACAAAGCAAGTCGCATATCTTTTTGCTCCTTCCCTCCCTAAGTTTTCCTCCTCCCTGCTTGCTTTTTGTCTCGTCTGTGACTCTTCAGCGCTCACTCGAACCAATTTGCGATGGAGTTAATAAATTGGGCTGTTTCATCTATAGATAAGATTTTTTCCACGAAGCGGACCGGGCCAGGAGAAGCGGCCTGCCCCTCTGACACGCACGCTGTCGGATACATGATGGACTCCTGGGGACAGTGGCAACCCATGTGTTTGACCGTCTTGTCTGTCGAAGACGTGGAAGATTTGTGGATTATTGGGATATTAGTAGCAGCTGCTCTGTTTTTTGGCGTGAGCGGAGCTGTCTGTTACTGGAAGATCAGGAAGACTTCGGCAGCTATCGGCGCACTGGCCAAACTTCCTGATCAGCAAGAGTCTCTGATCCGGGCTGTGAGCTCCTCAACCCAGCTGTTGTACGAGCTGAACCGCACAATGGGAGCGGTAGACCACCGTGGACCTGCGGTGCGCTTTGGAACTCGTTTACAGCCGCCCGGCGTTAATCAGGGCACGGATGGAGGTTTGTAGCCTCGGAAACTCATTTGATTCGGCGATTTTGGACCTGAACAGCACCTGGACTCTGGAAGGCTGCAGTCAAAAAGAACACTGTGGCCTGGATTGAAGATAAACAAAAGAACTATCTAATCTAGTTTCTGCGCGACCTTGGAAAAGAAGAAGGCTGTTGGGAACTATTCTCCTGGAGTGAAGCTGAGAGACACTGCTGACCCCCTCCCTCCCCAGAGGTCCCTGGGAGTGTGCTCAGAGGCGCCGAGCTTAACATCTGCTGAACTGTGTTATCTGAAGTGCTGCTCACAGACTCTTTGATCTCCTTGCATGTCGTCAAATCTGCAACAATGTCTTGTCTGGCTGTGCTTATGCTGATAGAGTTTTTGGGACTTTATCATAGAGTGTCTTAAGGCAATCTTTGATAGATTCTTTTTTTGAATATCACAAATGATACCTATTGTGTTTTTCCTTTTTCCATATCTGTTTGACCTTCATCCGGAGACGGATGAGCGCGGCCGCGCAGAAGAACATGTAATGTGTTTGGAAATGCTGCAGCTTGCATACTCTTCCCTCTTCCGGACGACTGTGCTACATAATCACGTTGTATTACGGTGCAATGTTAATAAATAAATCTCTTATCTCTTATCTCAAAGTCTGGACATGAATAAAATCTGGACATACATAAAGTCTGGACATAAATATAGTCTGGACATAAATAAAGTCTGGACATAAATAAAGTCTGGACATACATAAAGTCTGGACATACATAAAGTCTGGACATACATAAAGTCTGGACATAAATAAAGTCTGGACATACATAAAGTCTGGACATAAATAAAGTCTGGACATAAATAAAGTCTGGACATAAATAAAGTCTGGACATAAATAAAGTCTGGACATACATAAAGTCTGGACATAAATAAAGTCTGGACATAAATAAAGTCTGGACATACATAAAGTCTGGACATAAATAAAGTCTGGACATACATAAAGTCTGGACATAATAAAGTCTGGACATACATAAAGTCTGGACATAAATAAAGTCTGGACATAATAAAGTCTGGACATAAATAAAGTCTGGACATACATAAAGTCTGGACATAAATAAAATCTGGACATACATAAAGTCTGGACATACATAAAGTCTGGACATAAATAAAGTCTGGACATAAATAAAGTCTGGACATACATAAAGTCTGGACATAAATAAAGTCTGGACATACATAAAGTCTGGACATACATAAAGTCTGGACATAAATAAAGTCTGGACATACATAAAGTCTGGACATAAATAAAGTCTGGACATAAATAAAGTCTGGACATAAATAAAGTCTGGACATACATAAAGTCTGGACATAAATAAAGTCTGGACATACATAAAGTCTGGACATAAATAAAGTCTGGACATACATAAAGTCTGGACATAAATAAAGTCTGGACATAATAAAGTCTGGACATACATAAAGTCTGGACATAAATAAAGTCTGGACATACATAAAGTCTGGACATATAAAGTCTGGACATACATAAAGTCTGGACATAAATAAAGTCTGGACATACATAAAGTCTGGACATAAATAAAGTCTGGACATAAATAAAGTCTGGACATACATAAAGTCTGGACATACATAAAGTCTGGACATAAATAAAGTCTGGACATAAATAAAGTCTGGACATACATAAAGTCTGGACATAAATAAAGTCTGGACATAAATAAAGTCTGGACATAAATAAAGTCTGGACATACATAAAGTCTGGACATAAATAAAGTCTGGACATACATAAAGTCTGGACATAAATAAAGTCTGGACATAAATAAAGTCTGGACATAAATAAAGTCTGGACATACATAAAGTCTGGACATAAATAAAGTCTGGACATAAATAAAGTCTGGACATACATAAAGTCTGGACATACATAAAGTCTGGACATAAATAAAGTCTGGACATACATAAAGTCTGGACATACATAAAGTCTGGACATAATAAAGTCTGGACATAAATAAAGTCTGGACATACATAAAGTCTGGACATAAATAAAGTCTGGACATACATAAAGTCTGGACATGAATAAAGTCTGGACATACATAAAGTCTGGACATAAATAAAGTCTGGACATACATAAAGTCTGGACATAAATAAAGTCTGGACATAAATAAAGTCTGGACATACATAAAGTCTGGACATAATAAAGTCTGGACATACATAAAGTCTGGACATAAATAAAGTCTGGACATACATAAAGTCTGGACATAAATAAAGTCTGGACATAAATAAAGTCTGGACATACATAAAGTCTGGACATAAATAAAGTCTGGACATAAATAAAGTCTGGACATAAATAAAGTCTGGACATACATAAAGTCTGGACATAAATAAAGTCTGGACATAATAAAGTCTGGACATAAATAAAGTCTGGACATACATAAAGTCTGGACATAAATAAAGTCTGGACATACATAAAGTCTGGACATAAATAAAGTCTGGACATACATAAAGTCTGGACATACATAAAGTCTGGACATAAATAAAGTCTGGACATACATAAAGTCTGGACATAAATAAAGTCTGGACATACATAAAGTCTGGACATAAAAAATCTGGACATACATAAAATCTGGACATACATAAAGTCTGGACATAAATAAAGTCTGGACATACATAAAGTCTGGACATAAATAAAGTCTGGACATAAATAAAGTCTGGACATACATAAAGTCTGGACATAAATAAAGTCTGGACATAAATAAAGTCTGGACATAAATAAAGTCTGGACATACATAAAGTCTGGACATAAATAAAGTCTGGACATACATAAAGTCTGGACATAAATAAAGTCTGGACATACATAAAGTCTGGACATAAATAAAGTCTGGACATACATAAAGTCTGGACATAAATAAAGTCTGGACATAAATAAAGTCTGGACATAAATAAAATCTGGACATACATAAAGTCTGGACATAAATAAAGTCTGGACATACATAAAGTCTGGACATGAATAAAGTCTGGACATACATAAAGTCTGGACATAAATAAAGTCTGGACATAAATAAAGTCTGGACATAAATAAAGTCTGGACATACATAAAGTCTGGACATAAATAAAGTCTGGACATAAATAAAGTCTGGACATAAATAAAGTCTGGACATACATAAAGTCTGGACATAAATAAAGTCTGGACATAAATAAAGTCTGGACATAAATAAAGTCTGGACATACATAAAGTCTGGACATAAATAAAGTCTGGACATACATAAAGTCTGGACATACATAAAGTCTGGACATAAATAAAGTCTGGACATACATAAAGTCTGGACATAAATAAAGTCTGGACATACATAAAGTCTGGACATACATAAAGTCTGGACATACATAAAGTCGGGACATACATAAATTTCCTCTTCCGGCTCTCGACAAAGCAAGTCGCATATCTTTTTGCTCCTTCCCTCCCTAAGTTTTCCTCCTCCCTGCTTGCTTTTTGTCTCGTCTGTGACTCTTCAGCGCTCACTCGAACCAATTTGCGATGGAGTTAATAAATTGGGCTGTTTCATCTATAGATAAGATTTTTTCCACGAAGCGGACCGGGCCAGGAGAAGCGGCCTGCCCCTCTGACACGCACGCTGTCGGATACATGATGGACTCCTGGGGACAGTGGCAACCCATGTGTTTGACCGTCTTGTCTGTCGAAGACGTGGAAGATTTGTGGATTATTGGGATATTAGTAGCAGCTGCTCTGTTTTTTGGCGTGAGCGGAGCTGTCTGTTACTGGAAGTTCAGGAAGATTTCGGCAGCTATCGGCGCACTGGCCAAACTTCCTGATCAGCAAGAGTCTCTGATCCGGGCTGTGAGCTCCTCAACCCAGCTGTTGTACGAGCTGAACCGCACAATGGGAGCGGTAGACCACCGTGGACCTGCGGTGCGCTTTGGAACTCGTTTACAGCCGCCCGGCGTTAATCAGGGCACGGATGGAGGTTTGTAGCCTCGGAAACTCATTTGATTCGGCGATTTTGGACCTGAACAGCACCTGGACTCTGGAAGGCTGCAGTCAAAAAGAACACTGTGGCCTGGATTGAAGATAAACAAAAGAACTATCTAATCTAGTTTCTGCGCGACCTTGGAAAAGAAGAAGGCTGTTGGGAACTATTCTCCTGGAGTGAAGCTGAGAGACACTGCTGACCCCCTCCCTCCCCAGAGGTCCCTGGGAGTGTGCTCAGAGGCGCCGAGCTTAACATCTGCTGAACTGTGTTATCTGAAGTGCTGCTCACAGACTCTTTGATCTCCTTGCATGTCGTCAAATCTGCAACAATGTCTTGTCTGGCTGTGCTTATGCTGATAGAGTTTTTGGGACTTTATCATAGAGTGTCTTAAGGCAATCTTTGATAGATTCTTTTTTTGAATATCACAAATGATACCTATTGTGTTTTTCCTTTTTCCATATCTGTTTGACCTTCATCCGGAGACGGATGAGCGCGGCCGCGCAGAAGAACATGTAATGTGTTTGGAAATGCTGCAGCTTGCATACTCTTCCCTCTTCCGGACGACTGTGCTACATAATCACGTTGTATTACGGTGCAATGTTAATAAATAAATCTCTTATCTCTTATCTCAAAGTCTGGACATGAATAAAATCTGGACATACATAAAGTCTGGACATAAATATAGTCTGGACATAAATAAAGTCTGGACATAAATAAAGTCTGGACATACATAAAGTCTGGACATACATAAAGTCTGGACATAAATAAAGTCTGGACATACATAAAGTCTGGACATAAATAAAGTCTGGACATAAATAAAGTCTGGACATACATAAAGTCTGGACATAAATAAAGTCTGGACATAAATAAAGTCTGGACATAAATAAAGTCTGGACATACATAAAGTCTGGACATAAATAAAGTCTGGACATACATAAAGTCTGGACATAAATAAAGTCTGGACATACATAAAGTCTGGACATAAATAAAGTCTGGACATAAATAAAGTCTGGACATACATAAAGTCTGGACATAAATAAAGTCTGGACATAAATAAAGTCTGGACATAAATAAAGTCTGGACATACATAAAGTCTGGACATAAATAAAGTCTGGACATACATAAAGTCTGGACATAATAAAGTCTGGACATAAATAAAGTCTGGACATACATAAAGTCTGGACATAAATAAAGTCTGGACATACATAAAGTCTGGACATAAATAAAGTCTGGACATACATAAAGTCTGGACATAAATAAAGTCTGGACATACATAAAGTCTGGACATAAATAAAGTCTGGACATACATAAAGTCTGGACATAAATAAAGTCTGGACATACATAAAGTCTGGACATAAATAAAGTCTGGACATACATAAAGTCTGGACATAAATAAAGTCTGGACATAAATAAAGTCTGGACATAAATAAAGTCTGGACATAAATAAAGTCTGGACATACATAAAGTCTGGACATAAATAAAGTCTGGACATACATAAAGTCTGGACATAAATAAAGTCTGGACATAAATAAAGTCTGGACATACATAAAGTCTGGACATAAATAAAGTCTGGACATAAATAAAGTCTGGACATAAATAAAGTCTGGACATACATAAAGTCTGGACATAAATAAAGTCTGGACATAATAAAGTCTGGACATAAATAAAGTCTGGACATACATAAAGTCTGGACATAAATAAAGTCTGGACATACATAAAGTCTGGACATAAATAAAGTCTGGACATAAATAAAGTCTGGACATAAATAAAGTCTGGACATACATAAAGTCTGGACATAAATAAAGTCTGGACATACATAAAGTCTGGACATGAATAAAGTCTGGACATACATAAAGTCTGGACATAAATAAAGTCTGGACATACATAAAGTCTGGACATAAATAAAGTCTGGACATAATAAAGTCTGGACATAGTCTGGACATAAAGTCTGGACATGAATAAAGTCTGGAC